>JAPWFG010000045.1:600000-777308 GCA_028015205.1 Mytilisepta virgata
TCATTCAAAAATCTCCTCTGAAACCGCTGGGCCGATTGGTTTGAAACTTAATAGGAATGATCTATGACATGTCCTCTACAAACGATTCTCAATTTATTTTGATCTGACATAAAACATGGCGGTCGTAGCTAAAAATAGAATATAGGGGTGCATGTGTTGTTTTTGGCTTATAACTTAGAAACCATTACAGATATCAAAAATCTGACATGGGGTAAAATTGATCAGCATGACAAGAGTTATTGCCCTTTTTTTGTCAAATAAATTTTCCCTGAACAATTGAACCAATTGCATCAAATAGTTGATTAATTGTCCAATGAAAACCAGACTCCAGGTGAGGGATACAGGCTCTTGTGAGCCTCTTGTTTAAATTCATCCCCCCCCCCCCTTTTTTCTATTTTTAGTAACAGCAGCCATGTTCTTGGAAGTCGGGGATGCCGGATATAAATTTGGAAGGGGGCCACCCAAGGACCATTCCACCAAAGTTTGGTTCCAATTGGCCCAGTGGTTTAAAAGGAGATCTTTAAAGGAAAGGTTACACCGGACACTGTCTTTAAAGGGCAAAAACTCCTATAAGGGATCAATCAATGATTTTGGTCATGTTGACTTGTTTGTAGATCTTACTTTGTTGAACATTTTTGCTGGTTACTGATTGTCTTTATCTATAATAATATTCCTGTTAATAACCTAAAAATGCAAAATTTCCTTAAAATTAACAATTCAGGGGCAATAACCCAAAAATGGGTTGACCGATTTGTCTGAAAATTTCATGGCAGGTAGATCATGACCTCATAAACTTTTTTACTTCTTGTCATATTTGCTCTAACTACTTTAGTTTTTGAGATATGAGCCAAAAAGTGCATTTTCACCTATGTTCTATTTTTAGCCACTGCAGCCATGTTTCTCGATGGACAAGAAAATAAAACACAAAATTTATACTAGTTACTCGAAGGATCTGTTAGCTTAAGTTTGGCTGACATTGATTCAGTAGTTTCAGAGGAGATTTTTTAAAGTTTAAAAAGAGTGAAAAATTGTCTTTAAAGGGCAAAAACTCCCATAAGGGGTCAATTAATGATTTTGGTCATGTTGATTTATTTGTAGACCTTACTTTGCTGAACATTTTTGCTGTTTACAGTTTGTCTATCTATAATAATATTCAAGATAATAACCTAAAACTTCAAAATTTCCTTGAAATTAACAATTCAGGGGCAATAACCTAACAGAGGGTTGACCGATTCGTCTGAAAATTTCATGGCTGGTAGATCCTTACCTTATAAACATTTTTACCCCATCAGTTTTGCTGTAAATGCTTTAGTTTTTGAAATATAAGAAAAACTGCAGTTTACCCCTATGTTCTATTTTTGGCCATGTCGGCCATGTTTGTTGGCAGGCGGGGTCATCTGACACATTTTTTAAACTACATAGCCTAATGATGCTTATGGCAAAGTTTGGTTCCATTTGGCCCAGTAGTTTCAGAGGAGAAGATTTTTGTAAAAGTTAACAGACGACGACAGACGCCAAGTGATGAGAATAGTTCACTTGACCCTTTGGGTCAGGAGAGCTAAAAAGTGATATATAAATCAATATATAAATAATGAATGAAGTGGTGTTATTATCAGTGAAACAGCTATTTAACAACACAAGTTAATGATAACTCTAAATCAGTAAACAAGAAAACTCAGCGTTCTCCCCAGCCCCATATGGCGCTGTGGTCCCGCTGCGCCTTCTCTTTGAAGTTGTCATTCACCACAGCGTCTTAATTCAATTTTTGTAATTAAGAAGTATTTGACAACATTCAAGCCCTTCTGTTTGCGTTGTAATTATTGCGAAAGAAATGAAACTTTTCCACAGATTCACTTGTAGGTTACCTGTCGATTTAAACTTTTGTAAGTTCTTTTGTCCCATTGAATAAATACAATAGCTATTGTTCTCTGTGGAGTTTATTCAATGGGACCTTTAAATTTCTTCTTAGAGAAATCCATCACTCATTGATTAATTTACCTGTGGAAAAGTTTCATTATACCCCCACTTTCAAAAGCGGGGTACATGTATATAGTATTTGTTGTGTCCGTCCGTTCATCCGTCCGTTTGTCCGACCTTGGTATCCGCAACTCTTCCTAAACTACTGAATGGAATTTGATGAAACTTTCAGATGATCTTCATTCCATAATGGCATTGTGCACCTCCTATTTTAGAATTTGATCGGACCAATAATTGGGGTTTCTCATAGAAAATCTTCAATGTAATAGGGGATACCACGATGCCATCTGCAACTCCTCCTAAACCACTGTATAGAATTTGATGAGACTTTCAGAGGATCTTTATTACATGATGCCATAGTGCACATCCTATATGATCTGGTGAATATTTGGGGTTACCCATACCAAAACATGGACTTTGACATTCCTTGTGATAGTGGGTTCCAGTATGCCATCTGCAACTCCTCCTAAACCACTGAATGGAATTTGATGAAACTTTCAGATAATCTTTATTACATGATGCTGTAGTGCACCTCCTATTTTAGATTTTGATCTGACCAACATTTGGAGTTCCAGTATGCCATCCGCAACTCCTCCTTAACCACTGAATGGAATTTGATGAAACTTTAAAAGAATCTTTTTTACATGATGATATAGTGCACCTCCTGTTTTAGATTTTGGTCTGACCATCATTTGGTGTTTTCCATACCAAAACATGGACCTTGCCATTCCTTGTGATAGGGGGTACCAGTATGCCATCCGCATCTCCTCCTAAACCACTAAAGGGACTTCCATGAGACTTTCAGAGAATCTTTATCTTATGATGCCATAGTGGACCTCCTATTTTAGATTTTGATCTGACCAACTTTTTGGGTTTTCCATAGCAAAACATTGACTTTGCCATTCCCTGTGATAGGGGGTACCAGTATGCCATCTGCAACTCCTCCTAAACCACCAAATGGAATTTGATCAAACTTTCAGAGAATCTTTATTACATGATGCCATAGTGCACCTCCTATTTTAGATTTTGATCTGACCAATTTTTGGGGTCTTGCATAGCAAAACATGGACTTTGTTATTCATTGTGATAGGGGTACTACCGTGTCATCTGGAACTCCTCCTAAACTAATTGGGGTAATTTTATGAAACTTTCAGAGAATCTTTATTACATGTTGCCACTGTGCACTTCCTGTATTAGATTTTAGCCTGACCAACTTAGGAGTTTCCCAAAGCAAAACATAGACTTTGTCATTAAATTGAAAGGGGTACCACTATGCCATCTGCAACTCTTTAAAATGTTTTAAAGGATGGCAAACAAAGACAATATTGACATTTCCTTTCATGTATCTTATGTAAGGCGGGAGGTATCAAGTAGTGAGCTTTGCTCACAGTATTTCTAGTTTCTTTCGCAATAATAGATACCGGTCTTTAAATATAGGGGGTGGAGGGACCAAAATGGGCCAATTTATCCAATGAGCCTTGTGATGTGAACTCCTCTTTATCATCACACTTCGAAGAAGTTCGGGGATATTGTTAACGCCCCCGTCTGTCCATCCGTATGTCCGTCTGTCTGTCTGTCCACACTTTCTTGTGACCTCAACTCCTCCTCAATCATTTTTAACTTCATGTATTTAATTTCTATACAGTATTTTCACATACTGTATGTAGATGCACAATAAGGTTTCAGAATTTTCATTTTCAAAAATTGAGGCCCACAGAGGTCAAATTTCGAAAATTAGGAATTTAAGCTTGTGACCTAAACTACACTTTTATTTTTCATTTTATGCATTTAATTTCTATACAGTATTATCAAAAACTGTATGTAGATGTGCAATAAGGTTTTAGAATTTTGATTTTCAAAAATTGGGGCCCCACAGGGGTTGAAAATTAGGAATTGAAGCTTGTGACCTAAACTCCTCTTTCATTTTTGACTTCATGCATTTAATTTCTATACACTATTATCACATACTGTATCTAGATGCCCAATAAGGTTTTAAAATTTTGGTTTTCAAAAATTGGGGTCCACAGGGGTCGAATTTTGAAAATTGTGAATTTAAGCTTGTGACCTTAACTCCCCTTTAGGGGGTCAAATTTCAAAAAAAATAAGTGGGTGACTGAAAGTTTTCTCTCATTTTCCATTTTATACATTTCTATACAGTATTGTCATACACTGTATGCAGATATGCAATAAGGTTTTAGAATTTTAATTTTCCAAAACTTTAGCCTGTATTCAAAGGTATAATTGTGAAAAAGGTGCACAGGGATACAAAATGTGGGGAGTTCGGGATAGCTGTTGTTTCCGACTGCCTCAGTCTAGGCAATTTTTTTTTTATTTAAACCATTTTTAGCTCACCTGGCCAAAGGCCATGTGAGCTTTTGCCATCACTTGGCGTCCGTCGTCCGTCGTCCGTAAACTTTCACATATTGATCATCTCCTCTAAAACCAATGGAGCAAATTTAACCAAACTTTACAGGAATGATGTATGGAAGGTCCTTTACTAAGATTGCCGAAATTTTTCCGATCCGCCAAAAAACATGGCTGCCAGAGCAAGACATAGTTTAACATTGGATCCTATGGGAAAACATATTAAAAGTTTATCTCCTCTGAAACTACTTGAGCAAATTTAACCAAACTTTACAGGAGTTATGTATGGAAGGTCCTTTACTAAGATTGCCGAAATTTTTCCGATCCGCTAAAAAACATGGCTGCCAGAGCAGGTCATAGTTTAACATTGGACCCTATGGGAAAACATGTTAAAGTTTATCTCCTCTGAAACTACTTGAGCAAATTTAACCAAACTTTACAGGAATGATGTATGGAAGGTCCTTTACTAAGATTGCCGAAATTTTTCCGATCCGCCAAAAAACATGGCTGCCAGAGCAGGACATAGTTTAACATTGGACCCTATGGGAAAACATGTTAAAGTTCATCTCCTCTGAAACTATTTGAGCAAATTTAACCAAACTTTACAGGAATGATGTATGGAAGGTCCTTTACTAAGATTGCCGAAATTTTTACGATCCGCCAAAAAACATGGGTGCCAGAGCAGGACATAGTTTAACATTGGACCCTATGGGAAAACATGTTAAAAGTTTATCTCCTCTGAAACTACTTGAGCAAATTTAACCAAACTTTCCAGGAGTGATGTATGGAAGGTCCTTTACTAAGATTGCCGAAATTTTTCCGATCCGCCAAAAAACATGGCTGCCAGAGCAGGACATAGTTTAACATTGGACCCTATGGGAAAACATGTTAAAGTTCATCTCCTCTGAAACTACTTGAGCAAATTTAACCAAACTTTACAGGAATGATGTATGGAAGGTCGTTTACTAAGAGTGCCGAAATTTTTCCGATCCGCCAAAAAACATGGCTGCCAGAGCAGGACATAGTTTAATATTGGACCCTATGGGAAAACATGTTAAAGTTCATCTCCTCTGAAACTACTTGAGCAAATTTAACCAAACTTTACAGGAATGATGTATGGAAGGTCCTTTACTAAGATTGCCGAAATTTTTCCGATCCGCCAAAAAACATGGCTGCCAGAGCAGGTCATAGTTTAACATTGGACCCTATGGGAAAACATGTTAAAGTTTATTTTGTTCATCTGCTCTGAAACTTTTGAAGCAAATTCAACCAAAGAATTAATGGAAGTTTGTAGAAGTATTTTGTCAGGTGAGCGATACAGGCTCAGCCCACTGAGCCTCTAGTTATTGTTGCTTACCAACTGCAGATACACAATAAGGTTTTGGAATTTCAAATTTCTAAAAGGGGGCCTGGGAAGGACCAAAAAGGGCCAAAATAGACAAAGAGCCTTGTCACGTTAACTCCTATTTCATTTTTGAATTTAAATCAGTTTTATTGTTGCCATATTGTTGCTTACTAACTGTAGATGTGCAATAAGGTTTTGGAATTCCAAATTTTTGTGAATTTCAGTTTAAGGGGCTATACGTCCAAAATCATTAAATTATAGTAAACGTGGGTTGTGTGTTGTGATATATTTGTTAAAAGGTATTTGTTACAGATGCAAACTGTAATGCTAAGCATGCTTTTATTTTGCATTTTGAGGATTTAAAGGGCCAAAAAGGGAAAAGAGGCCAAAAAGTTAGATTACAGTAAAAGTGGGTTGTGATATTTCTCTGCAAAGGTTATTTGTTATAGATGCAAACTGTAATGCAATGGAAACTGAAAATGTTAATAATGTTTGTTTACAAATAAATGTGGGGTGCAGGTATAGCTGTCGTTCCGACAGCCCCTACCTCTAGTTTTTTAGCTCACCTGACCTTAAAGGTCAAGTGAGCTTTTCTCATCACTTGGTGTCCGTTGTCGTCTGTCGTCGTTGTCTGTTAACTTTTACAAAAATCTCCACTGAAACTACTGCGCCAAATGGAACCAAACTAGGCCACAAGCATCATTAGGGTATTTAGTTTAAAAAATATGTCCGATGACCCCGCCTGCCAACCAACATGGCTGACATGGCTAAAAATAGAACATAGGGGTAAACTGCAATTTTTGTCATGTATTTCAAAAACTAAAACTGACATGGGGTAAAAATGTTTATCAGGTCAAGATCTACCAGCCATGAAATTTTCAGACAAATCGGTCAACCCTTTGTTAGCTCACCTGACCCAAAGGGTCATGTGAGCTTTTCTCATCACTTCGCGTCCGTCGTCCGTCGTCGTCCGTTAACTGTTACAAAAATCTTCTCCTCTGAAACTACTGGGCCAAATTGAACCAAACTTGGCCACAAGCATCATTAGGGTATCTAGTTTAAACAAGAGGCTCCCAGGAGCCTGAATCGCTCACCTGGTCCTTAAGCTTTAAGGGAGTCTTTCATGAGCTATTACCCCTATAATGGATCATCTGACAACTTCGACCCAATTCAGACTTTTGTAGAGCTCAATGAGCTGATTGTTTAAGCAAACAACAGCTTTTCTCTATTGACAACAACTTAATAAGTACAAATTTCAAAAAAAAAATCAAGAAAAAGGGCAATAACTCCTACATGGGTGGTTACATCTTCTTCAAAATTTCAAAGCAGGTAGATCTTGAGGTGTTGAACACTTTAGCTTCCCATCAGAATTTTGATATCTGTCACCATTTTTGAGTTATTTGCAAAAAACTGCAATTTACCCCTATGTTCTATTTTTAGCCATGGCAGCCATGTTTTTTTACAAATCAAAAATCCAAACGATAGTTTAGTAGCACTCATGCCAAGGAACAACTACACTAAGTTTGGTTGCAATTAAACTTATGGTGTAAGAGGAGTTAACGATTTTATTACAATGAATAAAGACTGCAAAAATGGTCAATTTTGATGATCTAAGGGGAATAACTCCTAAAAGGAATGAACCTACAACTTCGATCCTGTTACAAATTTTGTAGATCTTTGTGTGCCTAACAATATGAAATTTAAATTTTTCAAATTTCCTTTATAGTATCCAAGATATTGAGCTTAATAAGTGCAAAATTTGGAAAAAATGCAGAAAAAGGGCAATAACTCCTACATGGGTCGTTGGATCTTCTTCAAAATTTCAGGGCAGGTAGATCTTGAGGTGCTGAACACTTTTACCCTTGCCAGAATTTTGATATCTGTTATGGTTTTTGAGTTATTTGCAAAAAACTGCAATTTACCCCTATGTTCTATTTTTAGCCATGGCGGCCATGTTTTTTTACGAATCAAAAATCCGAACGATCTTTTTGTACACATAATGCCACTAAACAAATGTACCAAGTTTGGTTGCAATTGGACTTATGGTGTCGGACAAGTTAACATTTGAAAAATTGTTAACAGACGACGACAGACGACGAAGACGACGACGACGGACTCCAAGTGATGGTAAAAGCTCACATGGACCTTTGGTCCAGGTGAGCTAAAAATGTGTCCGATGACCCCGCCTACCAACCAACATGGCTGACATGGCTAAAAATAGAACATAGGGGTAAACGGCCTAGTTTTACTTTAGGGGACCCTAGATTTCTAGGTTTTACTTTAGGGGACCGGGTCCAAAAATAGTGTTTTTCTGGGTATATATTTTATGCAAAGTATGTTTTACATTACCGGTAAGTATATTTGTGTTGGTTTACGTTAATTTTTATCTCTTTCGTTGTGTTTTTCCTTCCGATTTCTCCAATTTTGTGTGTGTTGTCATTCTTTCTATGGGCGCCGCCATGTTGATTTTATCGATTACGCATGATTTTCTAAAAAAAAGTATGGGAACCCTAGCTATTTTTATACGACCGCAAAATTTTTGCGGTCGTATATTGGTATGACGTTGGCGTCGTCGTCCGTCGTCAGCGGCATCGTCCGAAGACATTTGGTTTTCGCACTATAACTTTAGTATAAGTTAATAGAAATCTATGAAATTTAAACACAAGGTTTATGACCACAAAAGGAAGGTTGGGATTGATTTTGGGAGTTTTGGTCCCAACAGTTTAAGAATTGGGGGCCAAAAAGGGGCCCAATAAGCATTTTTCTTGGTTTTCGCACAATAACTCTAGTATAAGTAAATAGAAATCTATGAAATTTGAACACAAGGTTTATGACCACAAAAGGAAGGATGGGATTGTTTTTGGGAGTTTTGGTCCCAACAGTTTAGGAATTAGGGGCTAAAAAAGGGCCCAAATAAGCATTTTTCTTGGTTTTTGCACAATAACTTTAGTATAAGTAAATAGAAATCTATGAAATTTGAACACAAGGTTTATGACCACAAAAGGAAGGTTGGGATTGATTTTTGGAGTTTTGGTCCCAACAGTTTAGGAATTAGGGGCCAAAAGGGTCCAAAATTCAACTTTGTTTGATTTCATCGAAAATTGACCTATTGGGGTTCTTTGATATGCCGAATCTAACCATGCATTTAGATTCTTAATTTTTGGTCCCGTTTTCAAATTGGTCTACATTAAGGTCCAAAGGGTCCAAATTAAACTTTGTTTGATTTTAACAAAAATTGAATTCTTTGGGTTCTTTTATATGCTGAATCTAAACATGTACTTAGTTTTTTTATTATGGGCCCAGTTTTCAAGAAATGGGGGTTAAAAACAAAATTTAGTGGGGGGGGGGGGGGGGGTAAATGAGAAATTGGGGAGGGGGCAATTTTTTTCTCATTTCATATTTCATAAATTAAAAAGAAAATTTCAAATTTTTTTTAGCAAAAAAAGGGGGGGGTTAAAATAAATTTTATTTTTTTTTTTTTTTTTGGGAGGGGGGGGTCAATGTGCAACTTCATAGTGTATTGCGCAAAAGCTAAAAAAAGGGGTAAATTATTATTTTTTTTTTTTTTGGGGGGGGGGGGGGGGGGGGTGGGTCAATTCTCCAAAGCATATTGTATTGCACAAGAAGCAAAAAATTGAATATAAATTGAAATCATATGACCAATTCTAAGTTCTTTGATTTCAGTTATTCTGTGTCAGAAACCTATTATGTGTCAAATATTTGAAGATATTTTCAATTGTACAGTATTGCGCAATAGCAAGAAATCTTCAGTTGCACAGTATTGCGCAATAGCAAGAAATTGATATGTGTGCCCAATTTTAAATTGGTTATTTCTGATTTATATATAAAAACAAATAATACTGATATGGTTTGAATAGGTAAATTAAAAATTTTTAAGTTCTTAGACAACATTCATTCTGTGTCAGAAACCTATGCTGTGTCAAATATTTATTCACAATCCAAATTCAGTATTGTATCAAGCTTGAATGTTGTGTTCATAATTGCCCCAACTATTCAGGGTTCGGCATCTGCGGTCGTATCTAGCTGCGCCCAGCGGAGCATTTTATTTGTTTTTTTGGGGGGGAGAGGGGGGGTCATTGTGCAATTTCATAGTGTATTGCACAAAAGCTAAAAAAGGGGTAAATTTTTTTTTTGGGGGGGGGGGGGGGGGCAATTCTCCACAGCATATTGTATTGCACAAGAAGCAAGAAATTGAATATAAATTGAAATCATATGACCAATTCTAAGTTCTTTGATTTCAGTTAATCTGTGTCAGAAACCTATTATATGTCAAATATTTCAAGAAATTTTCAATTGCACAGTATTGCGCAATAGCAAGAAATTGATATGTGTGCCCAACTTTAAATTTTAAATTGGTTATTTCTGATTTATATATAAAAACAAATAATACTGATATGGTTTGAATAGGTAAATTAAAAATTTTTAAGTTCTTAGACAACATTCATTCTGTGTCAGAAACCTATGCTGTGTCAAATATTTATTCACAATCCAAATTCAGTATTGTATCAAGCTTGAATGTTGTGTTCATAATTGCCCCAACTATTCAGGGTTCGACATCTGCGGTCGTATCTAGCTGGGCCCAGCGGAGCATTTTATTGTATTGTGACGTCACATAACTGGGAAATTCAAACAGCTGATTTTGACAGGTGATTCCCGATGGATTTGTTTACTTTCATCGGAATCATATCGGAATTAGGAAGTTGTGTCAGATGGATAAGGGAAAATTATTTCTTAAAATAAAATCTTGGGTCCCCTAAAGTAAAAGAGGGCTATAATGCCTAGTTTTACTTTAGGGGACCCACAACCTATATAGACAACAAATCAATATACCACTTATATAGTCAACAAATTAATATCATGTGAATTAGCAAAGTTTATGGTGGATATTCATAGGTCCCCTAAAGTAAAAGAGGGCTATAATGCCTAGTTTTACTTTAGGGGACCCACAACCTATATAGACAACAAATCAATATGCCACTTATATAGTCAACAAATTAATATCAAACACACAATAACAAAAAAATAGAAAATTACAGTATAGTTTTCTACAAAAAAAAAAGACAGAAAAAAAACATTAAAAATTTTTGGGATATGGTTTGGGTCCCCTAAAGTAAAGTAAGGCCGGGCAAACTGCAGTTTTTGTCTTATATCTCAAAAACTAAAGCAATTAGAGCAAAACTGACAGGGGTAAAAATGTTCATCAGGTCAAGATCTACCTGTCATGAAATTTTCAGACGAATCGGTCAACCCTTTGTTGGGTTACTGCCCCTGAATTGCTAATTTTAAGGAAATTTTGCAGTTTTAGGTTATTATCTTGAATATTATTATAGATAAAGACAAATTGTAAACAACAAAAATTTTCAACAAAGTAAGATCTACAAATAAGTCAACATGACCAAAATCGTTGATTGACCCCTTATAGGAGTTTTTGCCCTTTAAAGACAGCATCCAGCATAAACTTTCCTTTAAAGATCTTTTCCTCTCAAACCACTGGGCCAATTGTGACCAAACTTTGGTGGAATGGTCCTTCGATGGCCCCCTTCCAAAATTATGTCAGGCATCCCCGACTTCCAACCGACATGGCTGCTGTTACTAAAAATAGAAAAAAAGGGGGGGATTTCAAAAATCTTCTTATATGAAACTACGAGGCCAGTTGGAACCAAAGTTGGCAGTAATGGTTCTTAGGAGGTTCTCTTTTACAATATGTCCAATGATTTCGTGGACTGTGAACCAAGATGACCGCTACAGCAGAACTTAGTTTAACATAGGACACTATGAGAAATTCACTCAAAAATCTTCTCGTCTGAAACCACTTAGCCAATTAGAATTAGACTTGGTAGCAATGGTCCCTAGATGGTCCTCTTTCAGAATTTTGTATAATGACCCAAACTGTCAACCAAGATGGCCGCCACACCCGAACTTAGTTTAACATAGGGCCCTATGGAAAAATTCATTGAAAAATCTTCTTTTCTGAAACCACTTGACATTTTGGAGCTAGACTTGGCAGCATTGGTCCTTTAAGGAGGTCCTCTTTAAGAAATATGTCTGATCACCCGGATTGTCAACCAAAATGGCTGCCACACCGAACTTTGTTAAATATTGGACCCTATAGGAAAATTCATTTAAAAATCTTCTTGTCGGAAACCACTTAGCCAGTTGGAACAAGAGTGCACACGACAGTTTTTCTTAGAACTTTTCATGACGTCATGAATTGAAGGAACATACTCAAAAGATTGATAGCTGGACAATTGGCTGTATCATATACCCATAGACAACCATATATCAAATAAAACATATTTCTTCAAGCTTTCAGTGTATATAAGTATTTTTAAGGAATTCCTTTCCATAATCTTACCGTTACAGAAAGATAACTGACAAAAAATATTCCTCCCCCTTCAAATATTTTAAAAACAGACCAACCTCACAGCACCCTAGCAAAGATTACTGCGTAATTTAGAGAACTGAGTATATGTGTTTTCCAAAGTACACATTCAACTGGTTTCAGCACATGTAGTTTCAGGGTACATTCGCCGCCTTTTAAAATTGCTACATGAAGTGGTAAAAAAATGTTGTGTTTTCACCTACACTATTTTTGGATGTTTTCAGAGTAGTCTCTCATTAATAAAACTTTTCTGAAAATAATTACTTTTTTACATTTCATGCATTTTTGTCCCCCGCCGCAACGCGATGCGGGGGACATGGTTATCCCGGGCGTCCGTGCTTTCGTCCGTCCGTCCGTCCTTTCGTGGTGCCGTCCGTCCGTCGTAAACTTTTCATTCAAAAATCTTCTCTGAAACCGCTGGGCCGATTGGTTTGAAACTTAACAGGAATGATCTATGACATGTCCTCTACAAACGATCCTCAATTTATTTTGATCTGACATAAAACATGGCTGTCGTAGCTAAAAATAGAATATAGGGGTGCATGTGTTGTTTTTGGCTTATAACTTAAAAACCGTTACAGATATCGAAAATCTGACATGGGGTTAAATTGATCAGCATGACGAGATCCACCTACCCTGAAATTTTGAAGGAAATTCCACAACCCGTATAGGAGTTATTGCCCTTTTTTTCATCAAATTTTCAAAATTTTATTTTTTGTCATTTATCTCCAAAACTATTTGAGATAGAAGTGAAATGTAAATTTGAAAAATGTTTCCCATGTTGAGATCTACCTACCCTGAAATTTTAAAGAAAATCCCAAAACCCATTTAGGAGTTGTCCTTTTTTTGTCAAATTTTCAAAATTTTTTAGCTCACCTGGCCGAAGGCCATGTGAGCTATTGCCATCACTTGGTGTCCGTCGTCGTCTGTCGTCGTCAACAATTATACAAAACTCTTCTCCTCTGAAACTACAGGACTAATTGGAACCAAACTTGGTATGAATGTTCCTTGGAGTACCCTGCATAGAACTGATGTGGGGATTTTTGATTCGTCGAAAAACATGGCCGCTGTTACTAAAAATAGAACATAGGGGTAAATTGCTGTTTTTTGCTAATAACTCAAAAACCGTTACAGATATCGAAAATTTGACGGGGTAAAATTGATCAGCATGACAAGATCTACCTACCCTGAAATTTTGAAGGAAATTCCAAAACCCATTTAGGAGTTATTGCCCTTTTTTCACATTTTTGGCTTTTTTTTATGTTATAATTTCAAAAATCTTCTCTGAAACTACTATTCAAAATCATATGAAACTTGGTAAGATTGTTGCTTAGGGTACCCTGCATACAACTGATATGGGGATTTTTGATTCGTCGGAAAACATGGCCGCTGTTACTAAAAATAGAACATAGGGGTAAATTGCTGTTTTTTGCTAATTACTCAAAAACCGTTACAGATATCGAAAATCTGACATGGGGTAAAATTGATCAGCATGACAAGATCTACCTATCCTGAAATTTTGAAGGAAATTCCAAAACCCATTTAGGAGTTATTGCCCTTTTTAGCTCACCTGACCCGAAGGGTCATGTGAGCTATTGCTATCACTTGGCGTCCGTCGTCCGTTAACTTTTTCAAATGTTAACTCCTCCAACACCATAAGTCCAACTGCAACCAAACTTGGTACAGTTATTAATTGGTATGGGTGCTACAAATCTATTGTTTGGATTTTTGATTCGTATAAAAACATGGCCGTCATGGCTAAAAATAGAACATAGGGGTAAATCGCAGTTTTTTGCAAATAAGTCAGAAACGGTCACAGATATCAAAATTCTGGCATAGGGTAAAAGTGATCAGCACCTCAAGATCTACCTGCCCTGAAATTTTGAAGAAGATCCAACCACTCATTTCAGAGTTATCACCCTTTTTTTTGACATTTTTGGCTTTTTTTTATGTTATTATTTCAAAAATCTTCTCCTCTGAAACTACTGAATGGATTTGGATAAAACTTAGCATGATTGTTCCTTAGGGTATCCTGCACAAAGTTTATGCTTCGATTTTTGATCCATCGAAAAACATGGCCACTGTTACTAAAAATAGAACATAGGGGTCAAACAACAGTTTTTCGCAAATATCTCAAAAATCATTAGGTTATGGCAAATTCTGGCAGGTTGAAAATGTTCAGCATCATGAGAGCTACCTGTGTGCTTATTTTCGTGAAAATCTGTCAACTGATGTTAGAGTTATTGCCCTTTTTTGACATTTTTGGCTTTTTAGCTCACCTGGCCTAAAAGGCCATGTGAGCTTTTCTCATCACTTGGCGTCCGTCGTCGTCTGTCGTCGTCTGTCGTCGTTAACAATTTTTCAAACATCTTCTCCTCTGAAACTATGAATGGATTTGGATAAAACTTAGCATGATTTTCCTTAGGGTATCCTGCACAAAGTTTATGCTTCGATTTTTGATCCGTCGAAAAACATGGCCACTGTTACTAAAAATAGAACATAGGGGTCAAACAACAGTTTTTCGCAAATATCTCAAAAATCATTAGGTTACGCCAAATTCTGCAGGTTGAAAGTGTTCAGCATGATGAGAGCTACCTGTGTGCTGATTTTTGTGAAAATCTGTCAACTGATGTTAGAGTTATTGCCCTTTTTTGACATTTTTGGCTTTTTTTTGTTATTATTTCAAAAATATTCTTCTCTGAAACTACTATTCAAAATCAAATGAAACTTGGTAAGATTGTTCCTTAGGGTATTCTGCAAAAAGTTAATGCTTGGATTTTTGATTGGTCAAAAAACATGTCTGCCCTTACTAAAAATAGAACATAGGGGTCAAAATGCTGTTTTTTACTATTCTTTCCTGAATTATAGAAATAAAATGAAGATGAAAGCTACTTTCAAGGCAAACATGGTATCCCGAGTTGAATGGTGATGATGAAAGTTTGTTTTGGACGGCCATTTTTAAAATGGCTGCCATTTTCCCGCCATTTTTTACACTTGCTCGGATTTCAACAATATTTGGTTTTTAAAGTAAACATGGTATCCTTAGTGAATGGTGATGATGAGAATGTTGTATAACAATGATTAAACTTCATAATATGTGAGCTTTTAATTGCCATCACTTGGTGTCTGTCATAATCGTTGTTAACAAATTTTCAAACATCTTCTCCTCTGAAACTACTTGGGGGAATTTGATGAAACTTAGCATGATTGTTCCTGCAAATTAAAATATTTCCTTTTCAAGTACAATAAAAAGCCTTAACCCACAATTTTTACATAACTTCTTTCAAACATTTTAAAAACGAAGACAACATATAGACCAAAAGATTTATACTTGTATTTGAAGATTAATTAAAGCTTGTATTTTGTATTATGAATCATCAGATTGACCATGACTGTATCTTAATCAAGCGTAGGGAGAACTCATGCCCATTTCTTTCCAGAGGTTCTTAAAGGTTTTTAAAGGTATTTTCAGCATTTTACATGACCTTTAATACTCAGTTTAGTTTACAACAAACATTAATATATTAATTTAGTTTATAGTGCATTGTTTACCAGGTGAGCGATTCAGGCTCTTGAGAGCCTCTTGTTTCACATTTTTGGCTTTTTTTTATGTTATTATTTCAAAAATCTTCTTCTCTGAAACTACTATTCAAAATCATATGAAACTTGGTAAGATTGTTGCTTAGGGTACCCTGCATAGAACTGATGTGGGGATTTTTGATTCGTCGAAAAACATGGCCGCTGTTACTAAAAATAGAACATAGGGGTAAATTGCTGTTTTTTGCTAATAACTCAAAAACCGTTACAGATATCGAAAATCTGACTAAGGGTAAAATTGATCAGCATGACAAGATCTACCTACCCTGAAATTTTGAAGGAAATTCCAAAACCCATTTAGGAGTTATTGCCCTTTTTTCATCAAATTTTCAAAATTTTAACATTTTTCGTCATTTATCTCCAAAACTATTTGAGATAGAAGTGAAATGTAAATTGAAAAATGTTTGCCATGTTGAGATCTACATACCCTGAAATTTTAAAGGAAATCCCAAAACCCATTTAGGAGTTATTGTCCTTTTTTTGTCAAATTTTCAAAATTTTAATATTTTTGCATTTATCTCCAAAACTATTTGAGATAGAAGTGAATGTAAATTGAAAAATGTTTGCCATGTTGAGATCTACATACCCTGAAATTTTGAAGGGATTCCCAAATTCTATTCTTATTTAGGAGTTATTGGTTTGTGTAATTTGAGGTCGGGTTCTGTTACATTTATTTAAGGTTCACCCTTATTCCTGGTCAATTTTATCAACTTCCTGCCAGGACTACCACCATCAGGGAACATATTTTAACATTAAACCTTATGAAAAATAAATCTTCAACAAATTTTCCCTGGACAATTGAACCAATTGCAACAAACTTGGTCAAATAGTTGATCAATTGTCCAATGAAAACCAGACTCCAGGTGAGCGATACGGGCTCTGGTGAGCCTCTTGTTACCAGTGAAATGGAAATAAAGTTTTTTTGTTTTTGTTTTTTTCTTTCATTTTTTTCCCAATATTTATGCAAGAAAAAAATCTGCATATATTAAGTGCAATGAATCATCTAAAACTATAACCGGCTTCAAAAACTGCGAATAAATAATATGACGTCTTTACACTTGACATCAAATTATTACTGCAAATCTGTTATTTTTGGTTGCTAAGGCCAGATGGGACATAATAATGCATTAAATACCACTCTTGGTACATGAAATTCTTTCTATCTGTCTAATGTTGCATAAACAATACAATACATGAGCTTTATAACCAAAATACTGTTCAAATCTGAGCCTTATGAAAGCCTTTAAGAGTGCACACAACAGTTTTTCTTAGAATTTTTCATGACGTCATGAATTGAAGGAACATACTCAAAAGATTGATAGCTGGACAATTGGCTGTATCATATACCCATAGACAACCATATATCAAATAAAACACATTTCTTCAAGCTTTCAGTGTATATAAGTATTTTTAAGGAATTCCTTTCCAAATTCTTACCGTTACAGAAAGATAACTGACAAAAAATAGGCCTCCCCCCTTCAAATATTTTAAAAACAGACCAACCTCACAGCACCCTAGCAAAGATTCCTGCGTAATTTAGAGAACTGAGTATATGTGTTTTCCAAAGTACACATTCAACTGGTTTCAGCACATGTTGTTTCAGGGTACATTCGCCGCCTTTTAAAATTGCTACATGAAGTGGTATAAAAATGTTGTGTTTTCACCTACACTATTTTTGGATGTTTTCAGAGTAGTCTCCCATTAATAAAACTTTTCTGAAAATAATTACTTTTTTACATTTCATGCATTTTTTTAAACTTAAAATAAAGCCAAGACTCTAAGTTAAATAATGAAACCAAAAAACAATCAGAAATCAATATCTAGAACTTATAAATAGAGGGAATTTCATACCTATGACATCAAATATTTAGGGAAAAATCACTGGAATTTTATACGAAACTGTTGTTTGCATTCCAAGATTAGCAGAAATGGTCCTTAGATCGTTCACTTTTAGAAATATATCTGTTGACCTGGACTGTCAACCAAGATGACTGCCACAGCTGAAATTGGTTTAACATAGAATCCTATAGAAAAACCAGCCAAATTGACTGCAACACTTAAATTTTTAGGTCTGCTCAAGGTGAAGAGTTAAATGCAGGTGAGCGATACAGGCTCTTGAGAGCCTCTAGTTGGGTTATTGCGCCTGAATTGTTAATTTCAAGGAAATTTTGAAGTTTTAGGTTATTATCTTGAATATTATTATAGATAGACAAACTGTAAACAGCAAAAATGTTCAGCAAAGTAAGGTCTACAAATAAATCAACATGACCAAAATCGTTAATTGACCTTTAAAGACAATTTTTCACTCTTTTTAAACTTTAAAAAATCTCCTCTTAAACTACTGAATCAATGTCAGCCAAAGTTAGGCTGACAGATCCTTAGGGTAACTGGTATAAATTTTGTGTTTTATTTTCTTGTCCATCGAGAAACATGGCTGCAGTGGATTAAAATAGAACATAGGTGAAAATGCACTTTTTGGCTCATATCTCAAAAACTAAAGTAGTTAGAGCAAATATGACAAGTAGTAAAAATGTTTATGAGGTCATAATCTACCTGCCATGAAATTTTCAGACAAATCGGTCAACCCATTTTTGGGTTATTGCCCCTGAATTGTTAATTTTAAGGAAATTTTGCATTTTTAGGTTATTAACAGGAATATTATTATAGATAAAGACAAACTGTAACCAGCAAAAATGTTCAACAAAGTAAGATCTACAAATAAGTCAACATGACCAAAATCATTGATTGATCCCTTATATTAGTTTTGCCCTTTAAAGACGGTGTCTGGTGTAACCTTTCCTTTAAAGATCTTCTCCTTTGAAACCACTGGGCCAGTTGGGATTAAACTTTGGTGGAATGGTCCTTGGGTTGCCCCCTTCCAAATTTATATCCAGCATCCCCGACATCCGAGAACATGGCTGCTGTTACTAAAAATAGAAAAAAGGGGGGTATGAATTTAAAAAATCTTCTTTCATGAAATTACAATGCCAATTGAAACCAAACCTGGCAGTAATGGTCCTTAGGAGGTTCTCTTTCAGAAATATGTCTGATGACCCAGACTGTTAACCAAGATGGCTGCCACAGCCAAACTTAGTTTAACATAGAACCCTATGGGAAAATTCATTGAAAAATCTTCTTGTGTGAAACCACTTGACCAATTGGAACCAAACTTGGCAGCAATGGTCCTGAGATGATCCTCTTTCAGAAATATGTCTGATAACCCAGACTGTTAACCAAGATGGCTGCCACATCCAAACTTAGTTTAACATAGGATCCTATGGGAAAATTCATTGAAAAATCTTCTTGTCTGAAACCACTTGACCAATTGGAACCAAACTTGGCAGCAATGATTCTGAGATGATCCTCTTTCAGAAATATGTCTGATGACCGGGATTGTCAACCAATATGGCCGCCACAGCCGAACTTAGTTTAACATAGGATCCTATGGGAAAATTCATTGAAAAATCTTCTTGTCTGAAACCACTTGACCAATTGGAACTAGACTTTGTAGCAATAGTCCTTAGGAGGTCCTCTTTCAGAAATAAATCCGATTTCGTGGACTGTGAACCGAGATGGCTGTCACAGCCAACTTAGTTTAACATAGGACCCTATGGGAAATTCACTCAAAAAACTTAGATGGTCCTCTTTCAGAAATATGTCTGATCATCTGGATTGTAAACCAAGATGGCCACCACAGCTGAACTTAGTTGTGTCGCCTGCGGAACGCATGGTCAACACATAGGGATCACTATCTGTCGTCTTGCGTCATCACACTTTTCTTCTATCCTCAACTACTCGTAAACCGCTCAAAGGAATTTGATGAAACTTTCTCTGTGCACTAACCTTAGGGACGAGATCAAAAGTTCAATGTAGGATAAAAAACTTAATTCACATAGTTTTTTCCCTGATCCCCCCCACCCCCCCTCTTAACTTAATTTGAGAAAAATTGATTGACCAATATGGGCATATCTGAAAATCGATGTCGGATAACAAAACTTGCAACGATTTTTACCCACCCCACCCCCAAACTATTTGAATTAAGTTTTTTATCCTACATTGAACTTTTGATCTCGTCCCTTAATGCACAGATGTGGATATATATTTCTTTTTAGAAAATCTTTAATTTTTTGGGGTAAAAATTGACATTTTTGCAAAAAAAGGGGGGGGGGGGGGCAAAACTCTATCCTCAAATGCTCCATAACTGCTCAAAGGAATTTCATTAAACTTTTTCTGTGCATTACCCTTAATGCACAGGTGTGCATATATATTTCATTTTCAGGCAATTTTAAATTTTGTTTTTGTCAAAATTGACATTTTTGAAAAAAAAAGGGGGGGTTCAAAACTTTTATTCTCTACTACTCCATAACCACTCAAAGCAATTTGATGAAACCTTCTCTGTGCATTAACCTTAATGCAAAGGTGTGCATATATATTACATTTTTAGAAGATTTTAATATCTTTTGTAAAAATTGACGTCCGCAGGCGACACATGTCTTCCTTGGAAGACTCACACATTTTTTAATATAGGACCCTATAGGAAAATTCATTTAAAAATCTTATGGTCTGAAACCACTTAACCAGTTGGAACAAGACTTAGCAATAACAGTCCTTAGATGGTTCTCTTGTAGAAATGTGTCCATTGACCTGGACTGTCAACCAAGATGGCTGCCACAGCCGAACTTTGTTTAACATAGAACCCCATAGAAAAACCAGCCAAATTGACTGCCACACTTAAATGATTAGTCGTGCTCATGGTGAAAAGTTAAATCCAGGTGATCGATACAGGCTCTAGAGAGCCTCTAGTTTTTATTTTGGTTACACAAAATTGATTTTAAGTTCTTTGGATTTTTTTAAGGGTAAATATAGGTGCAAGCGAGCAAAATTTTCTTTTTTTCTAACGGGATGGGTTTTTTTTTTTCAGGTGAAAAAATCATTGATATCTGAATAATAAGCTTCTCTTGGCCTTTAGAGAAACTAATGTAGATTTCATCCCTGGATTGGTCCTTAGATGGTCCTCTTTCAGAATTATGTTTGATGACCCTGAAGTCAACCAAGATGGCCAGTCCACAGCTGAACTTAGTTTAACATAGGACCCTATGAGAAAATTAATAAAAAATCTTATTGTCTGAAACCGTTGAGCTGATTGGAACTAAACTTGGCGGAAATTGTCCTTTGGTGGTCCTCTTTCAGAATTTTGTCAGATGATCCAGACTGTCAACAAAGATGGCCGGCACAGATGGGACCCATGGGAAAATTTGCTTAAAAATCTTCTAGTCTGAAAGTACTTGGCCAATTGGAACCAGACTTGGCAGCCATGGTTATTAGATTGTCTTCTTTCAGAATTATGTCCAATAATACAGATTTTTGTTTCTTAGGTGCTTTTATGGCTGTTGATTGGTAAATTGAATCCAGGTGAATGATACAGGTTCCTGGAAGCCTCTAGTTTTATTTTTAAAAAAATTTTGTCTTTTTTTCAGAGGAATCCTGGTTTGCAGCTATTATTTTTGTGATTGCTTTAGTAGGTGGTGCCATAATTAATATTCCTATAGCTGTACCTGTTGGTTTTGCTGCATGTCATTGCATTTGTCATCGTAAGTTGAAAATTCAGTGCAATTTAATAAGAGTGTAAATTGGTAATTTATCAGAACAATTATATATGTCTACAGATAGACGTATTATCATAGCCTTTTCTCTCATTACAAGCGGTTGAAGATGATTGCTGATGTAAGACACCCATGTGAAATATCCTTGTCTTACATGATGTGACACAAATGTAACATCACATTACATTTCTTCGACGTCATAATGTCAAAATATCAAGAAAAACCAACCTTCCCGATTTTGGACAGAAAATAATACCAAATTGCATGTGATCTTTCTGATTGTGATGTTATTAAGTCTCCCAAACAAAGTTTGGAGACTTATTGTTTTTGTTGCGTTTCTTATTATGTCGCCCCGACGAAAGTCGGCGACATATTGTTATTGTTCCGTTTCTCTGTTATTATTCTTTCTTTCTTTCTTTCTTCCAATGATTTTTGTCCGGCTTAGTTCTCGGAGATGCCTGGATAGAATTGAATGAAACTAGGCAGAAAGTAAGATCACTATGTGAAGGTGTGCAATCGATACTTTTTTTTTTCGAAATGGCCGCCATTTTCAAGATGGCTGCCATTCAAAGATCGGTACCCTCCGAAAATTTAAAACGTTTATATCTCAAAAACTGTACCATAGAATTGCATTAAACTTCGTAGGTTTGTAAGGTACAATTAGAAGAACAAACTGATGAAAAAAAATCGCGATCGGTTGGAGACGTTTGGCAGCCATTTTGAAAAATTCTTCTTCTTCTTCTTCTTCTTTCTTGCTCCGCCAACTTTGTCCGGGGCTCTTTTGTACTTTATACTTGACCGATTTCAATCAAATTTTGCACAATGATAGTACCCCATGAGATGTTGGTCCTAACCATTTTTCAAGTGTAGGGGGGCCCCAGGGGCAGTGCCAGGCCCCTTCAAATACCTCAGAAATTGATATTTTTTGAATAGGTCAAAAATAGTTTACATTCCTACCCTATAACCATATATATTATTACTGCTTATGATAAGACGAAGGATTTGGTACCTAAGGGGGGTCTGAGGGGGTCATGCCCCCCCCCCCCCCCCCTCAAATGACAAAAGACTTAATATCTTGAAAACCATTGAGATCCCCACCCTATAACAATATATTATTACTCCTTCTGACAAGACGAGGCATTTGGTATCACATGGGGGTCTGAGGGGGTCATGCCCCACCCCCCTCAATTGACAAAATACTTAATATCTTGGAAAACCATTGAGATCCCCACCCTATAACCATATATATTATTACTCCTTATGACAAGACGAAGCATTTGGTAAATTTAAAGCATTTATATTTAAAAAACTGTATGATAGAATTTTATGAAACTTGGTACGTTTGTAAAGTACAATAAGAAACAGAGATGGCTGCCAGGGACAACATCTGCTATTGCTCGCAATTCCAATTCTAGTTATTCTTCTTTTTTCTCGCGCCGCCAACTTTGTCCGGGGCACTTTTGTACTTTATACTTGACCGATTTCAATCAAATTTTGCACAATCATAGTACCCCATGAGATGTTGGTCCTAACCATTTTTCAAGTGTAGGGGGGCTCCAGGGGCAGTGCCACGCCCCTTCAAATACCTCAAAAATTGATATTTTTTTAATAGGTCATTCCTACCCTATAACCATATATATTATTACTGCTTATGATAAGACAAAGGATTTGGTACCTTAAGGGGGTCTGAGGGGGTCATGCCCCGCCCCCCTCAAACGACAAAACCCTTAACATCTTGAAAACCATTGAAATCCCCACCCTATAACCATATATATTATTACTCTTTATGAAAAGACGAAACGTACTTCTAAAATGATCAAAAGTTATAACCTCCCCTACACCACAAAATATTAGAAAGACATTGCCTGTATCAAAAGACAAAATTTATATATTTTAATCAATATACATGTTGGAAAACTGAAAAATAATACTCAGAAAATAGTCATTGATATTGCATGAATGTGCAAAAATGACAACTGTGTGATTTATGTTTCAGTTTATCTTTTAATAATATGTGGGAGTTATGTTTGAGCAACTTCGTTTGGGAGACTTAGTATCAGTTCACTGTTACAATTATTACTTGTTCAAGATTATTTTGAACGGCTTTACAAATATTGATTGATTTGATGTATTTTGCGGAGTAATACAGAAAGTTAAACATTCATCGGCACACAAAGATTTTCTCTGTCTAATATCACTCGCTAGGTATGGATTTATTAAATTCTTCTCTGAAAAATTTTTGGCAACCCAAAAAAGTCTTCTGCTTAGCTGTTTAACATCTTCCAGCCTTTAATTTTGGCATTGTGGCATCAAAGTTTGATTTTATAAAGAATGGGAATACTGAATCTAAAAATAATGAAGAAGTGGTTGAAAATACAGAGGGAGAGTCTCAAAATGGTGTAACAGAACCACCATCAAAAAAACTTTAAAAAATCAAGAATTCGTTGAAATTGGAGAAAAGGAATTTCTTTGGCTGAGAACTGAAAATTCTGACAATGGAGTTTTGATGTTTTGTAATGTATGCGAGAGACAAAGCTTCATCTTTTTCTATTTAAATCCTATCTGAGACGGTCCCTTCTATAATAAAACACATGTCAAAAGCTGTATAAATTTCGTTGAAAAACGAACAGGTAGTTTGGAATTCCGTAATGAAAAATTAAATCCAGTTTACATGCTGAAGTGTTTTTTTCCAACCAAATTAATCCAATTAAATGAAATACATTATCAAGAACTTATAAAATATCACTCTTCCCACACTGAGTATTTAATTTGTGTAGAACACTACAGTGTACAGTTAAATCGAGTACACCTTGTTGAAGTATTAAATATATTATTTGTAATTTTTAATACAATAGATATATGTATATTAACGTTTGTCTTATTGTTTATGCTTACTTTATTTGACATGCTATTACAATATCAAAACGATTTCTCAATTCGTTTTATTACGTGGTATAGTGAAAACTTATTTAAGTTGAGGTCAAGCCAGGTGAAAAAGGTTAACAAATATCACACATTTTATAGAACTATGTGTTTAATATATGCCTTAAAGAAAATAAAGATTGTAGATCTATGTCATGTGACAAATAAGTGGTGTACAAATATTCAATTGAGTATGTTAAAATATATGTGTACTTTAATTATTAACAAAACGATTTGTTATGTTGAAATCCAACGCAATCAATTTATGTAGTCTTAATGTAAACGGTATAAATTCGAAGGAAAAACGATATAGAGTTATAGAATGGATTAAAGCACAAAAAAGTTTGATAAGTTTTTTACAAGAAACTCATTTTGACGAAAAAATCGAAAAAGAAATGAATAACATTACAGAGTATGACACTTTTTGTAGTAACTGAACATCGGCAAGTAAGGGGGTGGCTATTTTGATTAAAAAATCATTGGAGTATGAATTACTTAGTAAATTTAGTGATACTGACGGGAGAATGGTTCTAATTAATACACAGATAAATAATACTATTTTTAAATTTATTAACATATATGCACCAAACAGTAAAACTTTCAGAAATTCTTTTTTCAAAAAGATAAGTGATGACATAAAAGAACACGGGCTTGGAATACCAATACTCGGGGGAGATTTTAATGACACACTTAAACCTATTGATAGAAAATCTACTTCGTCAGGACAATTCATTCAACCTGTTAACAGTTTCAAATCTATGATAAAATCTAACAAACTATCAGATGTTTGGAGAAATTTAAATGAAAATAAACAACAATTTACATGGAGAAGAAAAGATAGGTTACAGGCTAGTAGGATAGATATGATCTTTATAGAAACAGATTTTTTACCACTTATAGAAACTTGCAAAATTAAACCTGCTATTATACAGAACGAGGGAATGGGTATTGGAAAATCAACAATTCAATTTTACAAGATAAAGAATACAAAGAACTACTGTAAATATGGAAATTATTGCGATGTTTTTATTATTGCGAAAATTGCAATCGGTTTAACATCACAATATTAAAAACTCGCATTTTTAATGCACATTTTCATGTCCGATTTATTCTAGATTTGTCCCCCTTTGTTTTCATTTACTCAGGTAAGTTTCTGGTCATTGATTGCCGACATCTGGAGACAGGTTAATTGGTAGACACTTTGTTGTATAGGTATTGTTTTCACAGCTATTATATATATAATTATATTTGAATTCTAATATTTTTTAATCCCATTAATTAAAACGATTACTTTAATAAAACTTCCATTTCCAATTTTAACTCGATCTCCTTTTTTTCACGCGGGCGGCGATCGCAATAAATTAACCTCGCAATTTTGCGTTGGGTAGAAGAATCGCAATAATAAGTGCACGCGAAAATTTCCGAATTTACAGTAATCGATAATTTGATCGATAAATACCTTATTGAAAAAGACTCGCTTGATTGTAGGTTATTATGGGACAGTTTTAAAACTGAAGTAAGGGAAGTAACTATGATTTACTGTAAAAATAAAGCAAAGTCAAGAGCAATATTTAGAACAAAAACTTAAACTATTAGACGAGTCTAATTTAAATAATTCTCATTTACAAAAAGAAATTGATGAAATTGAAGGAGAGCTGAATAATATATACGAAAAAAAGCAAAAGTGGCACAAGTTAGATCTAGAGAAATATTGGTAGAATTTGAGGAAAAAAATAACTCTTATTTTCTTGGGCTAGAAAAAAAGAGACAAGTTGAAAAAGCTATAAATGAAGTTAAAGGGAAAAAAGGGGAAATTATATCTAACCAAGAGAAAATATTGACTGAAATTAAAGCATTTAATGAAAATTTGTATAATTTTAGAAACTTGACAGATAAAAACTTAACCGAAGAATATATCACTAGCACAGAATTAAAAAATAAAATTAACGAAAATGACAAATTAGCATGTGATGGAAAAATTACGGTGGATGAATGTACACAAGGAATTTTTAAAATGAAAATAAACAAATCTCCGGGTTTAGATGGTCTAACAGTAGAATTTTATAGACTATTTTGGGAAAAACTTAAACAAGTAGTAGTTAAAGTCCGTAATACAGGATATGATAAACAATGTTTATCATATGCTCAACGTCGTCGTCGTCGTCAACAATTATACAAAACTCTTCTCTGAAACTACTTGACTAATTAGAACCAAACTTGGTATGAATGTTCCTTGGGGTACCCTGCATAGAACTGGTATGGGGATTTTTGATTCGTCGAAAAACATGGCCGCTGTTTCTAAAAATAGAACAGGGGTCAAATAACAGTTTTTCGCAAATATCTCAAAAATCATTAGGTTACGGCAAATTCTGCAGGTTGAAAGTGTTCAGCATGATGAGAGCTACCTGTGTGCTGATTTTCGTGAAAATCTGTCAACTGATGTTAGAGTTATTGCCCTTTTTGACATTTTTGGCTTTTTTTTATGTTATTATTTCAAAAATCTTCTTCTCTGAAACTACTATTCAAAATCAAATGAAACTTGGTAAGATTGTTCATTAGGGTATCCTGCAAAAGTTAATGCTTGGATTTTTTGATTGGTCGAAAAACATGTCCGCCCTTACTAAAAATAGAACATAGGGGTCAAAATGCTGTTTTTTGCTATTTTTTCCTGAATTATAGAAAGAAAATGAAGATGAAAGCTACATTCAAGGTAAACATGGTATCCCGAGTTGAATGGTGATGATGAAAGTTTGTTTTGGACGGCCATTTTTAAAATGGCTGCCATTTTCCTGCCATTTTTTACACTTGCTCAGATTTCAACAATATTTGGTTTTTAAAGTAAACATGGTATCCTTAGTGAATGGTGATGATGAGATTTTTTGTATGGAGCATCTATGGAAGGTCCTTTAGGAAAATGCATAAATCTTCCCGGTCCGTGAAACAAAATGGCCATCATGAGCATTTACATGTTCTGATTGGTCAAAATTTAAAAGTTCTCCTCTGAAACCGTTTGGCCAATGAACTTATACTTGGTATGAAGCATTTATAGAAGATCATTTACACAAAGTTTCCAGAAATCAATCTAGTCTGTCAAATCAAAAGTTTGTGACTGCCAGGTGAGCAATACAGGCTCAGCCCACTGAGCCTCTTGTTTGTAAAATAGAGAAGATGTTATAGCTTCAATGAATGAAAAAAGAAATTTTTGGTTCTTTTTCAGGCTTAAAATTAAACAGGAATAAAACAAAGGGGTTGTGGATAGGTAAATTGAAATCATGCAAAGATAAAATTGCCGGGATAAATTGGGGAGATAAACCTATCAAGACTCTTGGTATTTATTTTGGGCACAATAAAGAGGAATGTCAAAAACTGAATTGGGATAGTAAGATAGAAAAGATGAAAAAATTATTCATGACATGGGAGAAAAGAAATCTTTCTATTATAGGGAAAATATTGATTATCAAAACATTGATAGTACCTTTATTTACATTTATCGGAAGCATATCTGTAGTTCCAGATATATATGTAAAAGAAATAGAAAATAGTTGTTTTAAGTATATTTGGGATGGGAAACCAGACAGAGTCAAAAGAAACATATTGATAAGTCCATATGAAAAAGGTGGGTTAAACATGACCGATTTTAAAATTTATTTTATTGCTTTAAATGCTTCATGGGTTTATAGATTAGTAATTAGCAAACAGAAGAACCAGTCACATTTGTAGACATAAGGAAACAAGTAATATGGGGAAATAAATTTATTACATGTCATAATAAACCGATGATCTTTGAAAATTGGATCAAAAGTGATATGATTTATATAAATGATATTTTAGACAACAAGATGTTATTGTCTGAAAAATATATTCTAAGTAAACTGAAGTGTAAAATAAATTGGATTTCTGAATTTCATAAACTGAAAAATTCTATCCCTAAAAAATGGACAAATATAATTACAAAAGAGAATTCAGTAAAAAGTCAAGTTAATATTCAACGAAATAGGATCATATGGATGGATGGATGAATTATTGTATAACGTCCAGTGGCAACCAGGTGCTTATCAGGACGAGAACATGTTGATATGATAATGAATATAATCCCTGCTTTGTACTAGACCGACACGCTAAGTCGGATTTTTAATGTGCTAGCTCACTAGATAACTGTCCGCAGGAAGACATATCACCTCACTCGGACACAATATACTGACTCCGAGCCAACCAGTCTTTGCTCTTACTCCTAGATGCCGCGTGCTTGGCGGAGAAGCAGCAAATACCAATTTTAATGTGTTGGTTTGACCCGGCCGGGGATCGAACCCGCGACCTTCCGCACTCTGGGCGAGCACGCTACCACGAGACCACCGAGGCGGTCAGGATCATATGGAAAAATGTCTATAGAAAGTTTCAGTTTGTCAAATAGAATGTTGTATAACTCACTTTTATCTAATAGAATAGATTCATCGATAGGAGTTATGAAATGGATCAGAGAATTAGAGATACAAGAAAAACCAAATATGAATTCATTATATAACTTTGTTTTTAAATATTTGACTGAAAATAAATTAAGAATTTTTAGATGGAAATTATTACAATATATAATTCCAACAAAGAAACTCTTATTACAATGGAAAATTACCAACGACAGCATGTGTAATTTTTGTAAGACTGTAGAAGACTACACACATTATTTGAATATCTTTTGGCAGAAAATTTATGATCTGCTAAAAAGAAGTAAAATATATTTTGGGGTAATAAAACTTCAACATATTGTATTTGGATATAAAATGTCTGATGATAATTACTTTTTTTTTAATTATTTTATTACAATTCTTAGTTTTTTCATATATAAGTCTTATTACTTATCAGAACAGAAAACAAAATACATTTGATGTTTTTAGAATTTTTGTTAAAGAATATATTAAAATGGTGGATAACATTAAATGTAAGACAGAAAATAAAATTTTATTAACAATTAAAAAGAATATTAATAATAGTCTATCTTGAACATATATATTTGAAAATTATATTGTATTTATGTTATAATCAGCTGTTTATTTCCCTGGATAGACAGTGGAGTATAACAGGGTACATCAAGAGAAGCTTGGCCTCTTGATTAGATCTGTTAGAAGCAAGGATTGTCGAATAAATATATAATTTGTTGTTAAAAAAAAAATAAAAATAAAAGTAATATAACCAATCAGAATTCGCTCTGCTGTAATGGGCAAAGGACATTTGCGCCAATTTACCTGTAATTCAAAGGGACGTTTGCGCCAATGAATATGAGGACGTATGCGCTAATCTACTTTTTACTTACCTTTCATTAATTATAAGAAATTCCAAAATTAATGTTTAATATCAAATATAAGAATATTTGAAATGTATATAAATATATAAATAAAATACCGGATATTTTTTTTTGTGTTCTTTTTATTCGTCAGTGTTAACAAGTTTCTTTTTGTCATTAATCTAATTCAATAACTGTTATACAAAATGTAGCATACGATTATAAGATTAATTGAGTTTACATATAAGTAAAAAGTGTTCATCTCTCTCTAAATGTTTTGTAATCTCACACTTTCAAAATAAAACATGGAGATAGTAGTTGGCGAAAGTAGGCCCAAACTGATTTAAGATGACTTTTTCACTTTTAATTTTTTAATTAGTGTGCTGAACTTTTTAATTAGTGCTGTTGATTAAATGTGACAAAATAAAGAATATTTTTTAAAATAAATTGTTTTAAACAGTTTAAAGTATATTTTAAAAAATCCAATCATTAAAAAATAAGACCAAAATGTCATCACATTATGTTAGTCGTCTCAGCCATCCATTGTTGTCCTCTTAATTTTCACCAGGTAACTTGTCGCAAACGTCCTCATTTTCTTGGCGCAAATGTCCTCATTTTTTGGCGCAATAGTCCTCCATATTGGGGCAAATGTCCTCCGCCGGCTGTAATACACGTTACTGAAGACTTATCACCAGGTCACTGGAATTTTCATTGCATCAGCTGATTACAACTGTTAATTGAAACTGATTTGACAATATCTTATGACTGCCTTCTTAAACATTCTCCATAAATATTCTATTCATTAATCCAATAAAAAGCATACTTTACACAGTTTCACACAAAATTTTCGGGTCTTTGCGTTCTTTCACGCAAAATAAAAAAGATCTACCGCGACCATTGTAAAATCTAAAGATATTTTCAGCTATTGGGTTAGTATTTAGGTAAGAAGGTAATCCATGTGAAGTTAAACACAATAATTTAAAGTTCTGATGATTGACTAATCTGTCTGCTTTCCACTGGGCTGTGGTGATGAAGTTTTGAACTTTACGTTTTTGAAATTTGTTCTTTGTTTAGAATGTAATCATTTGGTTCAGTTAGTTATATTTCTTTGTTTCAAATGTAATCGGGAGGACACTCACATCATAACGTACTTTGGTGTGTCAAACATTTGAACGAGCATTGCGCATGCCAACAGTTATATAACTATAAAAATATTCCAAAATCCCAAGCGTGTTGGGCTTGTATTAGCAAAACAAGCTTGTTAATCACTGTCTCAATCCGTTGAATAAACATAAAATTCTATTTTGTTGAATTACATATCTTAGAATTTTCATTATTATAGTAGATCTTGGATAGAATTAACATAATATAGATCTTGGATAGAATTTACAAAACAGATCTTGTATAGAATTTACAAAACATAGAACGGATAGAATTTACATAATTAGATAGATCTTGGACAGAATTTACACAACAGTATGGATCTTGGATAGAATGAACATAATATAGATCTTGATTAGAATTTACATATAACTATATAGTTTGGATATTATAGAAAAAACATAACTGTAGATCTTGAATAGAAAGAGAGGAAAAAGGTATCAAACACAAGACAAATTCCACAGTTAAGTTTGATTGCAACCTTTAAATGCTTTCATGCAAAATCAAAATTTTCGGAATCCTGAGAACACGTCATGATCTTTTTGACGACTATTTCACATATATGGCAAGAAATTAGTCCAAGTCCATTTTAATATACTTGTTTTGTAACCAGCTACAAAATGGTGACAATATATTACCAAATTAAAGCATTTATGTAGATTAAGCACAAGCCATGTCAAAATCTGAAAAGGTTTCTTTTGAAATGGTTACATATATTTTTGAGTTTGTGACATACCAGTTACAAATCTTTTTGAGAATTTCTTATAAAATGGTTACATACCAGTTAAAAATCTTTCTGGGGATATTTTATGAAAAGGTTACAAATCAGTTACAATTTTTGTTGTCTATTTTATAAAAAATTACATATCAGTTACAAATCTTTTTGGGACTTTCTTATAGGTTACATAATAATAATCCAAAGATACTAATATTAGATATAGTAAAATTATACTATGCTGTATACGACACATTTCAAGGAGTTACCTCTCATCAGCAGCATTAAAACCAAAACATTTGGAAGACCAAAAACCAAACATATATTAAACAAGAAGTACTCAACCAAAAATACTGAAATAGGAAGCCAAATTTCAGCTAAGGAGATCTACCATGTGCAATACAAGGAATGAACCCTTAGTATTTCTATTATTTTTGAATTTTGCTAAATACTGGTAATTTCTGTAACAAATCAATGAATAATTATGTCAGACAAGTCTGACGACTGGGTTGGCGAATACCCTCTGGGACCTAGGGTCCACCAGCAGAGGCATCATCCCAGGAGTTTCAAAATAACAATCCAAAGATACTAATATTAGATATAGTAAAATTATATTTGGTCTTTATTTTGTAAACTGGTTACATTCCCTTTACAAATATTTTTTGGACTTTCTGGTGAAATGGTTACATACCAGTTGCAATGTTTTTTTGTCAAATCTTTTAGAGGCTTTCTTATAAAATGGTTACTCTTTTTGGGTCCTTATTATAAACTGGTTACATTCCAGTTACAAATCTTATAAAAAGTTACTGGTTACATTCCTGTTACAAATATTTTTTGGACTTTTTTATAAAATGGTTACATACCAGTTACAATGTTTTTTTGTCAAATATTTTTTAGGCTTTCTTATAAAATGGTTACTCTTTTTGGGTTCTTATTATAAACTGGTTACATTCCAGTTACAAATCTTTTTGTCTTTATTTTATAAAAAGGTTACATACCAGTTACTAATCTTTTTTGGACTTGCTTACAAACTGGTTACAAATTTTTTTGAGGCTTTCTTATAAAATGTTTACATACCAGTTACATAAATCTTTTTGGGACTTACTTATAAAATGGTTACATTCCAGTTACAAATCTTTTCGGGACTTTTTTATAAAATGATTACATTCTAGTTACAAATCTTTTTTAGGCTTTCTTAGAAACTGAAAATATTAAATACATTTTTTATTGAGATTCTATACATACATTATTAAATATTATTGTTTCTACAAAAACCTTTTTATTATATACAATGTATGTAACCATGTATACCTTGTATAATAAACATATTTGCTTCTAACTGTAGAATAAACACCCTGTGTATTAATAAAATAGGGGAGATTAAGGTATCCGGACCATAAAAGATCATGATCGAAAATTGTATCTCTTTTTTACAGTGAATGGCTGAAACACAATTTAAAGCTGGAATTTTGTAAATATATTTTTCTCAAGTTGAAACACACTTTGTTGCTTATATGCAGAGTCTATAAAAATAAGTTAGTTATATTGGCATTTCCGAAGTTTGCCGATAATTACCGAGGTCATTTCAATTGCGTTGTATGGAACATCCGGGAACTTTTGAATAATCATGTGGTCATTTATGGTCCGGATACCTTAAAGAGTTGTGTAATCTCAGGTGAATATAATATCAATTTTATGACACCTGTAATTAAGATATTGTAATTTGAAATACACAGATGTGCAGCTGTGCAACTTGTTTAATCAGATAAAATTGAATAAAAGCTTTTAAATTTTGAGTATTTATTAACTTACAAGGTTATGTTGTTTGAATTATTTTTTAGTAGGAGAAATAGTGAGACAAATTATATATACTAAATCATATAAAATAAATTTATTTTATTTTTTTTCCCAAAAAATATTATAGCACATAATTTTGTTTAAATTTTTTTTATTGCTATTGATTTAATTTTAGTTTCAACCTTTTGTTCCTTTACTTAAGTAATTATTTTAAAAATTCAATTATAGGATTAGTTACAGCATGTGGCTTATTCTCATATTTTTCAACAACTTTACTTTATTTTGTTGGAATGAATGACAGGAAATCACAGGACAAAAAGTCACAATTTATAGTTTAACGTATTATTTAGAAGAAAAAGTCGCAATTCATAATATGACATATTATAATTTAAATTTTTCTAAACATTTTGGAAGAAACACCAATGCAGGTATGATACAATCACCTTTTATAAACAGAAAGTAATTACAATTGAATTCAGGATTGAAAATTTCTTTTAAATGGTTATAATTTATAATAGAATAATACTTTTGATATCTATTTTAATAAAAAGATATTTTGCAAAATAAAATCAAAAGTTTTAAAATTTTTGTATATTTATGCAACAGATTGAAATATGATTACTGAATTGAAACAAAATAAAAAGAAATGATTCACGACTGGTAGTCAATAAAGCAACAATTAAATGGTGTGTATGTAATTGTAACGAGAAATCTGGACTGTTGGAATCGACAGTGATCCCCGCACCCCCTGTAAGTAGTTTGGCCACTTACCTATAGTCAAAAATATAATAACTCCCATCCAAAAATAGTTGCAGTCATCCTATAAAGAAATTAAATCAATAAACCTAATGAAAAATGAAAAAAGATTATTTCACAAGCTTAAACTGACAGTTTTTGAAATTTGGCCTGTATGAGGCACCGGATCAAATCAATATTCTCAATCCTTATTGTGCAACTAAATATAGTGTAGGACAATACTATATGCATGTATAAGCAAACTGAAAGAGAAGTTAAGGTCACAAGCTTAAATTAAAAATTCAAATTTCGACCCATGTGGACTCCAGTTTTAGAAAATTAAAATTCTAAAACCTTATTGCACACCTGCATATGGTGTTAGACAATACTGTATAGAAATAAAATGCATAAATTGAAAAACAAAAGACAAGTTTATGTCACAAGCTTAAATTGATAATTTTTCAAAATTCCACCCCTGCAGGCCCCTTGTTTAGAAAATCAAAATTCTAAAACCTTATTGCGCATCTGCATATAGTGCATGACAATACCGTATAAAAATAATATGCATAAATTGTAAAATTAAAGAGGAGATTAGGTCACAAGCTTAAATTGACAGTTTTTCAAAACTCGACCCCTGTGGGCCCCAATTTTAGAACATCTAAATTCTTAAACCTTATTGCACATCTGCATCTGCATGAAAATACTGTATAGAAATAAAATGCATAAATTGAAAAATGAAAGATAAGTTCAGATCACAAGCTTGAATTCCAAATTTTCGAAGTTCAACCCATGTGGGCCCCTTGTTTAGAAAATCAAAATTCTAAAACCTTATTGTGCATCTAAAGGTGGTATGCAACCATTCTATATAGAAATTAAATTCCTAACCCAAAAGTGAAGGAGGAGTTGATGTCATAAGAAAGTGTGACCCACGAACAGACTGACGGACGGACGGAGACAATTGCTATATCCCCAAACTTTCTTCAAATTCAGCAATAAATAATAATTAGATTAACTTTATTTCTCATTAAACATTGAAATGTTTGTGACATAAAAAAAACCAGTTAAAAATAATAAAATAATAAGAAACAAATATATTATTATATAAACACAAGCATATCTATTTTCAATATAAGCCTTTTCTATACTCAGTTCTAATGACCGCTATTGATATTATGCTTATTAGCCATAAGGTTCAATAGTGTATTTTTTAAAATTCTTCTTTATTTAGCAAGATAAGTATTCATGGTCAGAACTTAGGGATTCAAATAAATTCTCCCTCAAATTATTATTTAATTTACAATATAAAGTGTTCTTCATTTTCAATTAATTACTAAAGTGGGTCCATACAAATACCCAAGTATACCCCAAAAATACCCAAGAATACACCAAAATACCCCAAAATACCTATAAAAAAAACAAGCATACCCAAGAAATCAGTAGAATATGAAAGAATTCACTTGAAGAATACATTTGAAGAATACATAAGAAATTTGTAGAAACAATGTTATATCTTATTTATTAAACTCTTCAAAAGCAAAACATAACTAGCGGTAGGGGCTGTCGGAACGACAGCTATACCAGCACCCCAAATTTATTTGTAAACAAACATTAACATTTTCAGTTAACATTGCATTACAGTTTGCATCTGTAACAAATAACTTTTGCAGAATAACATCACAACCCACTTTTACTGTAATCTAACTTTTGGCCTCTAAGGCCTTTTTGGCCCTTTAAATCCTAAAAATGCAAAATAAAAGCATGCTTAGCATTACAGTTTGCATCTGTAACAAATAACCTTTTCACAAATATATCATAACCAACTTTTACTATAATTTAACTATTTGGGCCCTTTTAGCGACCTATAGCCCCTTAAACTGAAATTCACAAATTTCTTCAATTTGTTTTTCTTTAGATAAAATTATGGTCTTTTTCTGTTTTGGGCCTTTTTGGTCCCTCCCACCCCTTTAAAAAAAATGGAATTCCAAAACCTTCAAACTCGTTCAATTAAGGAATATATTATTATACCCCACGCAACGAGTTGCGGAGGGTATAATGTTTTTGACCCGTCCGTCCGTCTGTCCGTCCGTCCGTCAGTCCGTCAGTCCTGTTTCTTGTCATCGCAACTCCTCTCAAACCACACGACAGAATTTCACGAAACCTTTTCAGATAATAAGGACATACTATGTAGTTGTGCATATCGACAGGAAATTGCAATTCAATTTTTTTTCTAGGAGTTATGCCCCTTTGAACTTATTTACTTTAATGTACTACTGCAACAGTTTGTCATCGCAACTCCTCTCAAACCACACAACAGAATTTCATGAAAACTTTTCAGATAATAAGGACATACTACGTAGATGTGCATATCGACAGGAAATTGCGATTAAATTTTTTTTCTAGGAGTTACGCCCCTTTGAACTTATTTACTTTAATGTACTACTGCAACAGTTTGTCATCGCAACTCCTCTCAAACCACACAACAGAATTTCATGAAACCTTTTCAGATAATAAGGACATACTACGTAGATGTGCATATCGACAGGAAATTGGGATTCAATTTTTTTTCTAGGAGTTACGCCCCTTTGAACTTATTTACTTTAATGTACTACTGCAACAGTTTGTCATCGCAACTCCTCTCAAACCATACAACAGAATTTCATGAAACCTTTTCAGATAATAAGAACATACTACATAGATGTGCATATCGACAGGAAATTACGATTCAATTTTTTTTCCAGGAATTAAACATTTTAGATAAATGTTTTCTGGGAGAAAAAAAATGAAATAATTAACTGAAGAAACAAAAACACGAAAGATGCATACACAACTTATTTGCCTCACTATACTATTACTGTTGACTCCTCTCGCCTGGAATTTAAATTTCCCAACATGCTGCCATTCAAATTGTGATTCAATTTTTTTCTAGGAGTTACGCCCCTTTGAACTTATTTACTTTAATGTACTACTGCAACATTTTGTCATCGCAACTCCTCTCAAACCACACAACAGAATTTCATGAAACCTTTTCAGATAATAAGAACATACTACATAGATGTGCATATCGACAGGAAATTACGATTCAATTTTTTTTCGCCCCTTTGAACTTATTTGCCTCACTATACTATTACTGTTGACTCCTCTCGCCTGGAATTTAAATTTCCCAACATGCTGCCATTCAAATTAGGATAAATATGTGAAGGTAAGCATTTGATTGTGTTCATTTACTTGTGAAGTGAGATTTTGTTTCTCCTGTGACAATATGAAGATGTGGGTTATGTGAGCGTGCTCACAAAGGTTCTTTAATTGGAAAAGAAGGAGTTTAAATGGGGGAATAAATCTTACTAAATGAAATTTGAAATTAGATTGTACATTTTTTTTACATATTTATAGGCTATTGCAATAAACTAAGAAAAAAACACACACACACATATTTATATATATATTATCCGTTATTTTATCTATTATCTATTATTTAAAACAATTAAGGATCTAAATGCATGAAAAATTGCTGAGTTCACAAATAAATTATAACACAATGATACAATAAGAAAGATTGAAATATGAAAATATCCTAACACTTTTATTTTAGTACATTTAAAAATTCCTGAAAAGTTCAAAGTAATGAAATTATAGCTGATGTTTTGCCGAATTGGCATCGTCGGAAACCCATGGCTGGTCGCGCTTACGCTTTGCTTTCGAGTGGAAGCAAAGCGTAAGTTGATTATAGAACAATGCAATTAAAAGTCTATTATAATCTGAAAAATATAAGACATTATTTACAAAAAGAAACCAGAGGGTCCCAGGAGCCTGTATTGCTCACCTGATATTTTCATTTGTTCCTTGCCAAAGGAGTTTGAGATTAACAGCCATGCCATGTTTGCTTTAATTCCTTTCATTAATTTTCAAGAAGAAGCCATTTGTATGTAATTCCCATAGGGTACTATGTTAAACTAAGTCTTCCAGTGACAGCCATCACCAAAGTAACAATACTTGGTCAGAACATCATAAGAAAAATTCATGCCATTTAGGTTTCAATCTAAAGCAGTTCTCTAGATTTGTAACTGGTATGTAAATAGTTTATAAAAAAAAGACTAAAATAAATTGTAACTGGTATGTAACCATTTTAAAAGAAAGCCTCAAAAAGATTTGTGACTGGTATATAACCCTTTTATAAGAAAGCCTCAAAAAAATTTGTAACTGGTATGTAACCAGTTTATAAAATAAAGACAAAAATAAATTGTAACTGATTTGTAACCTTTTTAGCTCACCTGGCCCAAAGGGCCAAGTGAGCTTTTCTCATCACTTGGCGTCCGTCGTCCGTCGTCGTCCGGCGGCGTCGTGAACATTTTAACATTTTACATTTTGAACTTCTTCTAGAGAACCACTAAATGGAATGAAACCAAACATGGCATGAATGTTCCTTATGAGGTGCTGACCAAGTGTTGTTACTTTGTAGCCGATCCATCATCCAAGATGGCCGCCAGAGGGGGACTTAGTTTAACATAGGACCCTATGCGAAATGCATACAAATGACTTCTTTTAGAGAACCGTTGAATGGAATGAAACCAAACATGGCATGAATGTTCCTTATGAGGTGCTGACCAAGTGTTGTTACTTTGTAGTGGATCCATAATCCAAGATGGGCGCCAGCGGGGGATTTAGTTTAACATAGAACCCTATGGGAAATGCATACAAATGACTTCTTTTAGTGACCCACTTAATGGAATGAAACCAAACATAGCATGAATATTCCTTATGAAGTGCTGACCAAGTGTTGTTACTTTGTAGCTGATCCATCATCCAAGATGGCCGCCAGCGTCGAACTTAATTTAACATAGGACCCTATGGGAAATGCATACAAATGACTTCTTTTAGAGAACCACTGAATGGAATGAAACTAAATCTGACATGAATGTTCCTTATGAGGTGCTGACCAAGTGTTGTTACTTTGTAGCCGATCCATCATCCAAGATGGCCGCCAGAGGGGGACTTAGTTTAACATAGGACCCTATGGGAAATGCATACAAATGACTTCTTTTAGAGAACCGTTGAATGGAATGAAACCAAACATGGCATGAATATTCCTTATGAGGTGCTGACAAAGCGTTGTTACTTTGTAGCCGATCCATAATCCAAGATGGCCACCACCGGGGGACTTAGTTTAACATAGAACCCTATGGGAAATACATACAAATGACTTCTTTTAGTGACCCACTTAATGGAATGAAACCAAACATGGCATGAATATTCCTTATGAAGTGCTGACCAAGTGTTGGTACTTTGTAGCTGATCCATCATCCAAAATGGCCGCCAGCGGGGAACTTAGTTTAACATAGGACCCTATGGGAAATGCATACAAATGACTTCTTTTAGAGAACCACTGAATGGAATGAAACTAAATCTGGCATGAATGTTCCTTATGAGGTGCTGACCAAGCGTTGTTACTTTGTAGCCGATGCATCATCCAAGATGGCCGCCAGCGGGGGACTAAGTTTAACATTGGACCCTATGGGAAATGCATACAAATGACTTCTTTTAGAGAACCACTGAATGGAATGTAACAAAACATAGCATGAATGTTCCTTATGAGGTGCTGACCAAGTGTTGTTACTTTGTTGCCGATCCATCATCCAAGATGTTTAGAAGTCTATCAGAAAATTGTAAAAAAAATTCTGAATGGTCACAACTTGACCACATATTCAAAAATAATAATGATAAGATGTCTTCAGTAGCTATTGTAAGACTACACTAAGATGACCTGTTTTTAATTTTAAATACTGTGTCAAATTGGGAAATATCAGTTTGCGCCAGTTTGACGTCCTTTTGCGCCACAACTTAATTGCGCCAGTATATCAATTGCGCCAACATATTTTTTGAGAGGGTAAGATCATTTGCGCCAATAAATAATGAATCCTATTGCGCCACTTATATTAATGTTTTAGGAAAATGAATTGAATTTTTGTAAATATTGAATTATTGACTCCCGTCATCCTTTATCCGGGCTTGGGACCGGCAGTTTATTTTCACTGGCGGAGTTACAGTCATTTTTTACTTTATTTTTTAATAAGTGAGAAATCAATTTAAAAGGGTATTTATTAGATTCTAACTTCTGTATTGTGACATCCTTGGTCAATGATAAACTGAGAAGACTGATTTTATGAAATCTCAGTGAGCACTTTTTGTTTTCTTATCTTATCATGTGACATTACTTTTAATCTTTTCATTAATAATTATCCTATACTTTCTACTTCTTTTATTCAGTAATTATTAATTTTGTTAGGGGGGATCTTTCACAAAAACTATTTACCACTGAATGTTTATTCACTGCAATAACATTGATCTTTTGGTGAACGTAAAAATCAGTACAGGTAAACTGGCGCAAATAAGTTCCGAAAACTGGCGCAATTCAAACAACCAAAATACAAATATGTGGCGCAATTGTTACCTCCAAAAATATGCAGTTGGCGCAAAAGGACTCTTCCCGTCAAATTAAACCAATCTTGGTCTCAATCATTATATAATTTTACATAATTTCCAAAATCACATTAGATACAGGTGAGCGACACAGGCTCTTGAGAGCCTCTAGTTAGAAAGCCTCAAAAAGATTTGTAACTGATATGTAACCCTTTCACAAGAAAGCTTCAAAAAGATTTGTAACTGGTATATAACCAGTTTATAAAATACAGACTAAAATAAATTGTAACAGATATGTAACTGTAACAGTGGTTTGATTCCGCCAGTGTACTTTATCCGGCGGATGAAAACCCCTAGTGTTTTTCTATCCACCAACAAAATATCCCTAGGTTTTTTTCTCCGGATCCAGTGTAAAATATCCATCACACATCCTAACATTCTAAAGAGGTTTTTTTTTAAGGGGAGCTATATAAAAAATGGGGCTTGGTATTTTTGGAGGGTATTTGAATATACTGAAACTTGCATAAATGATTTATGTGATAAATGGACAAAATAAACTCGTGTTTTTTATCCAGGAATGATTACACTAGTGCTTTTGTACCCGGAAATGATTACACTAGTGATTTGGAACCAGGAATGATTACACTAGTGATTTGTAACCAGGAATGATTACACTAGTGCTTTAGATCCAGACCATGATGAAGTGTTTAAGTACTCATTTTAAATAAGTAAGGGGGTGAGTTTTTTTAGAAAAAATATCCTGACCCTGATTTTGGTAAAAAAAAATATTTCTGGTCTGCACTTGTATTGAAAAAAATAATCTGTCTCACATTTGACAATTTAAAAAAAAAAAAAAATTCTACATTGAACGTATAGGGAACATAAGAAAGACTGGTATTCTCTCCAAAGCAACATCTCCTGATTTAATTGTTATAACTTTATCAGGTGAAATCAAAAATAAGGTATTTCAAATATATTGAACAATGGAATATTCATAAATAGTGAATGCATATCAAAATTTAAATATTTTAACACTTAGATAATCAAAGCTTCTTAATATTTTAGTTTGTTTTAAGCCAAATCAAACTTATAAATAACATCTTATTAAGAAAAATGAATCCGAACCTATTAAAGGGAGATAATGCTAATCCACACAAATCACATTTATAAAATACACAGCGACATGTAAATAACCACCCATAGTTCAAAATGCGACAGGAATATACTAGGTAATTTCATCCTATTTACAATAAAGTATCTACGTATTAAAACAATAAATTTACTACTTAGTAGTTAGTTCAATTTAAATTCTAATATGTTTCCCATGTGAATTTAAAGAAAAGATATTAAAAAATAAAATAAATTACAAATGTTAATAACGTACTGAACGCATTTTAAAATAAAAAAGGTTTACAGTTAGATAACTACTGTTCATTTATATTTTTATTTGTATTGAAGGTTTCAACTTATTTTAAACATCTTATTCAGAAAAAAATTATCAAGACCGAATAAAGGGAGACCATTAAAATCAGCTAAAATCACAATACATGTATTGTTTGTAACTAACAAAAGAGAGTCCTTACTCAGTCAAATATACACTAGAGAGTTTTATCCTATGTACAAAAAGTACCAAAATATTAAATTCATTCAAATATATATTGCGAGGTCAATGAAGTATGAAAAGAAAGTAAACAACAAACCGGTCTAATGTAAACAAAACAACGAAATCAATATCGACGTTTTCACACTATTTACATCCAATATTCCCTAGTGAAAAACCGTTACCCGGAATAAATACACGGCAGATTGAAATTACGCTTACATAACCCTTTTATAAGAAAGTCTCAAAAAGATTTGTAACTGGAATGTAATCAGTATATAAAATAAAGACTTCTATAAGATACATTCCTTTCATGCCTACCTGTTCATAGTTTAATTTGCTAATAAATCGTCACCATTTGGTAACTGGTTACAAAACAAGTATATCAAAATTGACTTTGACTAATTTCTAGCCATATCTAGTATTTCATTATGTCAGATAGATTTAGTAAGATTTCAAACTACCACTTTCCTCAATGCTTTATGCACTTTGATTGAATTTTGAACGGACTCTATAAAATATTTCAGTATGAATTAAACATTTTAGATAAATGTTTTCTGGGAGAAAAAAAATGAAATAATTAACTGAAGAAACAAAAACACGAAAGATGCATACACAACAGATAATTGAAATAAATAAAAATATATACAGGTGTCGGGCGAATGAAAAAGAAGTGACCAAAAACTTGGTTTTGTTTTAAATAAGGGAAAAATTGGAATACCCCAACTTAGTCTGTCACATCAGAGGCAGAGGAAGAAAAAGCCAAAATAATAGGAAGATATTTGAATAGTTCAGTTCATAATAAAAAATATATATAGCAGTCAGGTGCAGGGAAAATGAAGTGGCCAAAACATTTTGAAAATACGGGGAAAATTTGAATACTCCAGCTTAGCCTGTCACATCTGTCAAGCGGTGGAAGAAAAAGCCAAAATAATGAGAACAAATTTGAATATTGTATTTAATATTCTTATGTTGTAATCACAAGAACCATTAACAACAGGATAGACAGACTTAATGGGTTTACCAAACACTGAGCTAGCAGCGTGCATTGTAAATGCACATGAATAGCTATTTGCTCGAGCACACTGTCTTGTAGCATCAGCAAATGTGGGAGTAACGTCAGGTATTAATGTCTTAGAATGCACACATTCGTAAAAGGGGGCATTTTCAGACATCTCAAAGAATGTCTTCAGTCTGAGGTCTGAGGAAGCATTCATCGTGGCCAAATAATGCCAATGATATGGCATTGAATAGGCAATTGCCATCTCCCTTAACAATAACAAAAATATTACGGCAAATAAATATTACTAAAAATAGAAATTTGCGGCAGACGGATGTTACTAAAAACAGAAATATTATGGCAAGTAAGTCTTACTAAAAACAGAAAATCTTGTTCATACTTAATTAAATAGACTGAGAGTTACGGATGTTATTGGAAATAGTAATAATATTATCTACAAAAAAACTTCACAACCAAAAATTATATTTACAGAATATTTGTCCCAAAATAAACAAATATACAAAATATTTACATCTGAGAAAAAAACAATCCAAAGTTAAAAAAATGCATTTTGTTTAATTTTGATTATTGCAACTTTATGATAAGAATTTCTTTAAAATCATTAGTAGTTTATCATAATCAAATATATTCTTTTATTTCCTATTTATTCATTGGGTCTGGAAACATTATATTCAGTTGTAAATAGATCAGCGAGTTGTTGTCTATGCTATTCCGGATTGTTCTGAAATTAGTCTTTGCATATTAATTGCGATGTTGTTTACATCGACTTCAAACTATATTATAGTCCAATAATGACTGAAATCAATTTAATAAATATTGAAACAGTTGTCATTTATCTTTAAATAGTAATGATAATTAATTAAAATTATTATATTCCCCTTGTCTTCATGTAAAATATAGTATTTTCTTACCAGACTTCGTGTCCAACACCATATTCGTCAATCTTTCAAAATACAAATAAAAACCAATGTATGATATATATTTTTATTAAAATGGTAAAATAATAATGGCATAAAACAAAAAAGGCAAGAAAATATTGACATACTTGTATATAATCTGATATTTTTTTACCAGACTCTCTTTCCGCCATTACAATAAATGAAGATGTTTGTCAATCTTCATAAATACGACCAGCAAACCCTAAATTATGACATTTTTTTATTCAATTGATGAAATGATGTTATAATAACATAAATATAACAAGAAAATATTCACAAGACTTCCAGACTTTAGCAGACTCTACCAGACTCTATTTAGATGTGCCGTGTTGCCTTAGTAAGTTTATAAATTCTAATTGTCATAAAACTTTTATTGCATACTCATGTCTTTAAAACCGCATCTCTACCTTTATAAACACCTTTTCTCAGCTTGGCACTTGTATATTCAATTATCAAATAGCACCTAACCTTCTGAGGTTTGCCCACCTGGTATTTGTTCATTACAGGTGTTATCATAGATAGTATAAACATGTTTTGTTAAGCATGCCACATAGCTAATTAATTCAGTCTTACAAATAAATTTGGATTATCTCCCCCTGATACTGCTAGGGGGATCTTATTATGGAAAAACGTGAATTATTAATTTTATCTTTTTAGCTCACCTGGTCCAAAGTGCCATTTGAACTTTTATCATCACTTGGCGTCTGTCTGTCCATCGGTAAACTTTTACATTTTCTCCTCTGAAACCTCTAGGCCAAATGAATTGAAACTTGGTGTGAAGCATCTATGGAAGAACCTTTATAAAGTTTGCATATTTTGTTCCGATCGGACAACTAATATGGCCGCCATGATGAATTCATATTTCTGATTGGTCAAAATTTCAAAAATTTTTCTCCTCTGAAATCGCAAAGCAAACTGAACTGTAACTTGGTATGAAGCATCTATGGAAGGACCTTTATAAAGTTTGCATATTTCGTTCCGGTCGGACAACAAATATGGCCGGCATGACGAATTCTTATTTCTGATTGGACAAATTTTTAAAATCTTCTCCTCTGAAACCCCTAAGCCAAATGAGCTCAAACTTGGTATGAAGCATCCACGGGAGAACCTTTATACATATTGAATATTTTGTTCTGGTCCAAGAACTAATATGGCTGCCACGATGAATTTTTATTTCTGATTGGTCAAAATTTCAAAAATAAAAATTTCTGAAACCGCAAAGCCAAATGAGCTGTAACTTTGTATGAAGCATATGTGGAAGGACCTTTATAAAATTTGCATATTTTGTCCCGGTAAGACAGCTAATATGGCAGCTATGATAAATTCTTATTTTTGATTGGTCAAAATTTCAAAAATCTCCCCCTCTGAAACCATATAGCCAAATTAACTGATACATGGTATGAAACATCTATGGAAGTTCCATTACAATTTTCACTTGAAATAAAATGGATAGATTGTAGGACTGTCAGGTGAGATATACAGGCTCAATTCTCTTGAGCCTCATGTTTTTGGTTAAGTTATATTTCGACATGTGGTCTGCAATAAAATAATTATCATCATTTTTGCCAGAATAAAACATTTCTTCATGATCAGATAATGATTTGTGTACTCATTAAAGCATACTTATTTTTAGCTTACATATGTGAGCTTATGCCGTCACTTGGCATCCGTCGTCATAAACTATAAATTATATCCAAGGTTTTGATCCTTAATCAAACATGGCCGCCATTTGCTAAAAATATAACATGGGGGTAAACTGCAGTTTTTATACGACCGCAAAATTTTTGCGGTCGTATATTGGTATGACGTTGGCGTCGTCGTCGTCTGCGTCGTCGTCCGAAGACATTTGGTTTTCGCACTATAACTTTAGTATAAGTTAATAGAAATCTATGAAATTTAAACACAAGGTTTATGACCACAAAAGGAAGGTTGGGATTGATTTTGGGAGTTTTGGTCCCAACAGTTTAAGAATCAGGGGCCAAAAAAGGGCCCAATAAGCATTTTTCTTGGTTTTCGCACAATAACTCTAGTATAAGTAAATAGAAATCTATGAAATTTTAACACAAGGTTTATGACCACAAAAGGAAGGTTGGGATTGTTTTTGGGAGTTTTGGTCCCAACAGTTTAGGAATTAGGGGCTAAAAAAGTGCCAAAATAAGCATTTTTCTTGGTTTTTGCACAATAACTTTAGTATAAGTAAATAGAAATCTATGAAATTTAAACACAAGGTTTATGACCACAAAAGGAAGGTTGGGATTGATTTTTGGAGTTTTGGTCCCAACAGTTTAGGAATTAGGGGCCAAAAGGGTCCAAAATTAAACTTTGTTTGATTTCATTGAAAATTTAACTATTGGGGTTCTTTGATATGCCGAATCTAACCGTGCATTTAGGTTCTTAATTTTGGTCCCGTTTTCAAATTGGTCTACATTAAGGTCAAAAGGGTCCAAAATTAAACTTAGTTTGATTTTAACAAAAATTGAATTCTTTGGGTTCTTTGATATGCTGAATCTAAACATGTACTTAGTTTTTTTATTATGGGCCCAGTTTTCAAGTTGGTCTAAATCGGGGTCCAAAATTAAACTTTGTTTGATTTCATCGAAAATTGAACTATTGGGGTTCTTTGATATGCCGAATATAACCGTGCATTTAGATTCTTAATTTTTGGTCCCGTTTTCAAATTGGTCTACATTAAGGTCCAAAGGGTCCAAAATTAAACTTAGTTTGATTTTAACAAAAATTGAATTCTTGGGGTTCTTTGATATGCTGAATCTAAACATGTACTTAGTTTTTTTATTATGGGCCCAGTTTTCAAGTTGGTCCAAATCGGGGTCCAAAATTAAAGCTAAAAAGGGGGTAAATTATTTTTTTTTGGGGGGGGGGGGGGCAATTCTCCACAGCATATTGTATTACACAAGAAGCAAAAAATTGAATATAAATTCAAATCATATGACCAATTCTAAGTTCTTTATTTCAGTTTTTCTGTGTCAGAAACCTATTATGTGTCAAATATTTGAAGAAATTTTCAATTGCACAGTATTGTGCAATAGCAAGAAATTGATATGTGTGCCCTGTTATCAAAACTTTATTATTAACAAATTCCATTGGAAATTTGCCAATATAAAATGTGCTGATGAAGCTTTTTTGTTTATCTTATCTAAACTGCTTTTGAATTATGTATATTTAAAATTTGCCATCCATGACTATGATGTCATTTTCTATTTTAATATGTTATGGTGTATTTAAATGGGCTGTTATGGTTGCAAAGTATAAAGAAATGGGGGGGGGGTTGAAAACAAAATTTGGGGGGGGGTAATGAGAAATTGGGGAGGGGGTAATTTTTTCTCATTTCATATTTCATAAATTAAAAATAAAATTTCAAATTTTTTTTAGCAAAAAAAGGGGGGGGGGGTTACAATAAATTTTATTGTTTTTTTTTGGGGGGGGGGGGGATGGGGGGTCAATGTGCAACTTCATAGTGTATTGCACAAAAGCTAAAAAAAGGGGTAAATTATTATTTTTTTTTTGGGGGGGGGGGGGCAATTCTCCACAGCATATTGTATTGCACAAGAAGCAAAAAATTGAATATAAATTCAAATCATATGACCAATTTTAAGTTCTTTGATTTCAGTTATTCTGTGTCAGAAACCTATTATGTGTCAAATATTTGAAGAAATTTTCAATTACACAGTATTGCGCAATAGCAAGAAATTGATATGTGTGCCCAATTTTAAATTTTAAATTGGTTATTTCTGATTTATATATAAAAACAAATAATACTGGTATGGTTTGAATAGGTAAATTAAAAATTTTTAAATTCTTAGACAACATTCATTCTGTGTCAGAAACCTATGCTGTGTCAAATATTTATTCACAATCCAAATTCAGTATTGTATCAAGCTTGAATGTTGTGTTCATAATTGCCCCAACTATTCAGGGTTCGACATCTGCGGTCGTATCTAGCTGCGCCCAGCGGAGCATTTTATTGTCTTATATCTCAAAAACTAAAGCATTTACAGCAAAACTGCCATGAGGGTAAAAATGTTCATCAGGTCAAGATCTACTGTCCATGGAATTTTCAGACGAATCGGTCAACCCTTTGTTGGGTTATTGACCCTGAATTGTTAATTTAAAGGAAATTTTGCTGTTTTAGGTTATTATCTTGAATATTATTATAGATAAAGACAAACTGTAACAGCAAAAATGTTCAACTAAGTAAGATCTACAAATAAGTCAACATGACCAAAATCATTGATTGACCCCTTATAGGAGTTTTTGCCCTTTAAATACGGCATCCGGCATAAACTTTCCTGTAAAGATCTTTTCTTCTGAAACCACTGGGCCAATTGGGACCAAAGTTTGGTGGAATAGTCGTTGGGTGGCCCCCTTCCAAAATTATGTCTGGCATCCCTGCTGGCATGGCTGCTGTTACTAAAAATAGGAAAAAGGGGGGATAAATTTTAAAAAATCTTCTTCTATGAAACTACAAGGCCAAATGGAACCAAACTTGGCATTAATGGTCCTTAGGAGGTTCTCTTTCAGAAATATGTCTGATGATCCGCACTGTTAACCAAGATGGCCACCACAGCCAAACTTAGTTTAACATAGGGCCCTATGGTAAATTTCATTGAAAAATCTTCTTGTCTGAAACAACTTGGGCAATTGGAACCAGACTAGGCAGCAATAGTCCTTAGGAGATCCTCTTTCAGAAATATGTCCGATTTTGTGGAATGTGAACCAAGATGGCCGCCACAATAGAACATAGACTTGGTAGCAATGGTCCTTAGATGGTCCTCTTTCAGAATTTTGTCTGATGACCCAGACTGTCAACCAAGGTGGCCGCCACAGCCAAACTTAGTTTAACATAAGGCCCTATGGGAAAATTCATTGAAAAATCTTCTTGTCTGAAACCACTTGACATATTGGACCCGACTTGGCAGCAGTGGTCCTTAGGAGGTCCTCTTTCAGAAATATGTCCAATTGTGAACCAAGATGGCCACACAGCTGAACTTAGTTTATCATATGACCCTATGGGAAATTCACTCAAAAATCTTCTTATATGAAACTACTGAGCCAATTCGAACTAAACTTGGCAGCATTTGTCCTTAGATGGTCCTCTTTCAGAATTATGTCCGATCAACCGGATTGTCAACCAAGATGGCTGCCACAGACGAACTTAGTTAAATATTGGACCCTATGGGAAAATTTATTTTAAAATCTGCTTGTCTTAAACCACTTAGCCAGTTGAAACAAAACTTGGCAGTAATGGTCCTTAGATGATTCTCTTTTAGAAATGTTTCCATTGACCTGGACTGTCAACCAAGATGACTGCTATAAACATAGAACCCTATAAAAAAAATCAGTCAAATTGACTCCAACACTTAAAATTTTGTTGGAATACCAGTGAGCTGTAATGAATTTGTAATGTGCATAAAAAGACTATTAACTGTATGGTTCATAAGATAAAAAAGAACAAAATTAAAGAGGTCAAGTTTGAGGGTTGATTGCTATAACATAGTACAGAATTTTTAGAGTCGCTATATTAGCATGATTGAAGGACAAATTTCCATTATTGACCATCACAGTATTAATATGATAACGAAAAACATCTGTATTATGTTATATTTTCTTTACAGCTGAAGTGATGTATGCATTCATTGCTGTTGGTGCTGTAACAGCATTTTCTTTAGCTTTAGCAGCACATTACAGCCATAGTAAAATAATTGAGTTTTTAAAGAGAATATGTGGTGAGTATTAAATCAAACAAGTGAGCTGTTCTCATCACTTGGTGTCTGTTATCTGTCGTCGTTGTCCGTCATCGTCCGCTGTAAACTTTTCTTTAAAGATCTCCTTTGAAACCACTTGGCCAACTAGGATCAAACTTTGTTGGAATGGTCCTTGGGTGGCCCCCTTCCAAAAGTATGTCCGGCATCCCCAACTTCCAACCGACATGGCTGCTGTGACTAAAAATAGAAAAAAGGGGGGATGAATTTCAAAAATCGTCTTCTATGTAACTACATGGTCAATTGGTACAAGACTTGGCAGCATTGGTCCTTAGATGGTCCTCTTTCAGAAATATGTCTGATGACTGTCAACCAAGATGACCGCCACATCCGAACTTAGTTTAACATTGGATCTATAGGGAAATTTGTACAAAGGTCTTCTTGTCAGGACTACCAAACCAATTGAAATATTTTTATGTACAAACAAGTATTGGATGAACCTCTACAATAGTTATGTTTTTAGCTCACCTGTCCTAAAAGGACATGTGAGCTTTTGCCATCACTTGGCATCCGACGTCTGTCCGTCTGTAAACTTTTACATTTTCATCTTCTCCTCTGAAACCCTTGACCTATTGAACTGAAACTTGTCCTGACGCTTCTATGTAAGGTCCTTTACAAAGTTTGCATAAATCATCCCAGTCTGTGAAGCAAAATGGCCGCCATTAGCATTTTCATGTTCTGATTGGTCCAAATCTCAAACTTCTTCTCTTCTGAAACCATAAAGCCAAATGAACTGATTTTTGGTATGGAGCATCTATGGAAGGTCCTTTACAAAGTTTGCATAAATCATCCCGGCTCCTGAAACAAAATGGCCACCATGAACACTTAAATTTTCTGATTGGTCGAAATTTAAACTTCTTCTCCTCTGAAACCGTAGTCAAATGAACTGATTTTTGGTGTGTTGAGCATCTATGTAAGGTCCTTTACAAAGTTTGCATAAATTATCCTGTTCATGAAACAAAATGGCCACCATGATCATTTACATGTTCTAATTGGTCGAAATTTAAAACTACTTCTCTGAAACCGTAAAGCCAAATGAACTGATTTTTGGTATGGAGCATCGAAGGAAGGTCCTTTACAAAGTTTGCATAAATCATCCCGGCTCCTGAAACAAAATGGCCACCATGAACACTTAAATTTTCTGATTGGTCGAAATTTAAACTAGGCTTCTCCTCTGAAACCATAGTCAAATGAACTGATTTTTGGTGTGTTGAGCATCTATGTAAGGCCCTTTACAAAGTATGCATAAATTATCCTGTTCATGAAACAAAATGGCCACCATGAGCATTACATGTTCTGATTGGTTGAAATTTAAAACTTCTTCTCCTCTGAAACCGTAAAGCCAATTGAACTAAATTTTGGTATGGAGCATCTATGAAAGGTCCTTTACAAACTTTGCATAAATTATCATAGTCTGTGAAACAAAATGGCCACCAGAAGCCTTTATATGTTCTCATTATACAACCACTTTTGAAAAAAGCGGGGTATATAGTATTCATTGTGTCCGTCCGTCCGTTCGTCTGTCTATCTGTCTGTTTGTCCGACCTTTGTATCCGCAACTCCACCTAAACTACTGAATGGAATTTGATGAAACTTTCAGAGAATCTTCATCCCATAATGGCATTATGCACCTCCTATTTTAGAATTTGATTGGACCAATTTTTGGGGTTTCTCATAGAAAAACATGGACTTTGACTTTCAATGTGATAGGGGGTACCATGATGCCATCCGCAAATCCTCCTTAACCACTGTATGGAATTTGATGAGACTTTCAGAGGATCTTTATTACATGATGCTGTAGTGCACCTCCTATTTTAGATTTTGATCTGACCAACATTTGGGGTTTCCCATACCAACACATGGAGTTTGCCATTCATTGTGATAAGGGGTACCATGATGCTATCCACAACTCCTCCTAAACCACTGAATGGAATTTGATGAAACTTTCAGAGGATCTTTATTACATGATGCCATAGTGCACCTCCTACTTTAGATTTTGATGTGATGAATATTTGGGGCTACCCATACCAAAACATGGACTTAGACATTCATTGTGATTAAGGTACCATGATGCCATCCGCAACTCCTCCTAAACCACTGAATGGAATTTGATGAAACTTTCAGAGAATCTTTATTACATGATGCCATAGTGCACCTCCTATTTTAGATTTTGATCTGATGAATATTTGGGGTTACCCATACCAAAACATGAACTTTGACATTCATTGTGATAGGGGTACCATGATGCCATCCGCAACTCCTCCTAAACCACTGAATGGAATTTGATGAAACTTTCAGAGGATCTTTATTACATGATACTGTAGTGCACCTCCTATTTTAGATTTTGATCTAACCAACATTTGGGGTTTTCCATACCAACACATGGACTTTGCCATTCATTGTGATAAGGGGTTTCCAGTATGCCATCCGCAACTCCTAAACCACTGAATGGAATTTGATGAAACTCATCTCACTGCTGTTGTAGTTTTCCTATCCAAAATATTGACCTTTCCTTTCATGTATAAATGTAAGGCGGGGGTATCAAGTAGTGAGCTTTGCTCACAGTATTTCTAGTTGGTCAAATTTTTAAATTATTCTCCTGAAACCGTTTGGCCAAATGAACTTATACTTGGTACAAAGCATCTATGGAAGGTCATTTACAAAGTTTCCAGAAATCAATCTAGTCCATCAAATCAAATCAAAAATTTGTGGCTCCCAGGTGAGCGATGCAGGCTCAGCCCTCTGAGCCTCTTGTTTTTATGCCGATCTGAAATTCAAGATGGTCGCCACAGCCAGATTAGTTTCACATTGGACCCTATGGGGAAATTTGTACAAAGGTCTTCTTGTCAGAAAATACTATTAAAACCAATTGAAATGTTTTTGTTGCATGAAGATCTTGGAAAAATGTCTGCTACAAAAGTTATGTTTTTGTGCTGATTGGAATCAAGCTAGCTGCCACAGCTGGACTTAGTTTAACATTTTAAGCTCACCTGTCCTAAAAGGACATGTGAGCTTTTGCCATCACTTGGCGTCCGTCATCCGTCCGTCTGTAAACTTTTACATTTTCATCTTCTCCTCTGAAACCCCTGGACCTATTGAACTGAAACTTGGCCTGAAGCTTCTATGGAAGGTCCTTTACAAAGTTTGCATAAATCATTCCAGTCCATGAAACAAAATGGCCACCATTAGCATTTACATGTTCTGATTGGTCAAAATTTAAAACTTCTTCTCCTCTGAAACCATAAAGCCAAATGAACTGATTTTTAGCTCACCTTTCCTAAAAGGAAATGTGAGCTTTTCCCATCACTTGGCGTCTGTTGTTAGTTAACAATTTTTCAAACATCTTTTCCTCTGAAACAATTGAATGGATTTGGATAAAACTTAGCAGATAGTTCCTTAGGGTATTCTGCACAAAGTTTATGCTTCGATTTTTGATCCGTCAAAAAACATGGCCACTGTTACTAAAAATAGAACATAGGGGTCAAACAACAGTTTTTCACAAATGTCTCAAAAATCTTTAGGTTATGGCAAATTCTGCAGGTTGAAAGTGTTCAGCATGATGAGAGCTACCTGTGTGCTGATTTTCATGAAAATTTGTCAGCTGATGTTAGAGTTATTGCCCTTTTTTGACATTTTTGGCTTTCTTTTATGTTATTATTTCAAAAATCTTCTTCTCTGAAACTACTATTCAAAATCAAATGAAACTTAGTAAGATTGTTCCTTAGGGTATCCTGGAAAAAGTTAATGCTTGGATTTTTGATTGGTTGAAAAACATGTCCGCCCTTACTAAAAATAGAACATAGGGGTCAAAATGCTGTTTTTTGCTATTTTTTCCTGAATTATAGAAAGAACATGAAGATGAAAGCTACTTTCAAGGTAAACATGGTATCCCAAGTTGAATAGTGATGATGAAAGTTTGTTTTGGATGGCCATGTTTAAAATGGCTGCCATTTTCCCACCATTTTTACACTTACTCGGATTTCAACAATATTTGGTTTTTAAGGTAAACATGGTATCCTTAGTGAATGGTGATGATGAGATATTTGGTATGGAGCATCTATGGAAGGTCCTTTAGGAAATTTGCATAAATTTTCCTGGTCCGTGAAACAAAATGGCCGTCATGAGAATTTACATGTTTTGATTTGTTGAAATTTAAAAGTTCTTCTCCTCTGAAACCTTAAAGCCAAATGAACTAATTTTTGGTATGGAGCATCTATGGAAGGTCCTTTAGGAAGTTTGCATAAATCTTCCCGGTCCGTGAAACAAAATGGCCGTCATGAGCATTTACATGTTCTGATTGGTCGAAATTTAAAACTTTTTCTCCTCTGAAACCGTAAAGTCAAATTGAACTGAGTTTTGGTATGGAGCATCTATGGAAGGTCCTTTACAAACTTTGCATAAATCTTTCTAGTCCGTGAAACAAAATTGCCACCAGAAACCTTTATATGTGTTGATCTGTCGAAATTTAAAACTTCTCCTCTGAAACCGTTTGGCCAATGAACTTATACTTGGTATGAAGCATTTATAGAAGATCATTTACAAAGTTTCCAGGAATCTAGTCTGTCAAATCAAAAGTTTGTGACTGCCAGGTGAGCGATACAGGCTCAGCCCACTGAGCCTCTTGTTTTCACTTGCTCGGATTTCAACAATATTTGGTTTTTAAAGTTAACATGGTATCCTTAGTGAATGGTGATGATGAGAATGTTGTATAAAAATGATTAAACTTCATAATATGTGATACCAACGGCTTAGTCAACATGATCAAAGATGAAGCATAATAGAAAATAAAAAGCCTTAACCCACAATTTTTACATAACTTCTTTCAAACATTTTAAAAACGAAGACAACATATAGACCAAAAGATTTATACTTGTATTTGAAGATGAGTTAAAGCTTGTATTTTGTATTGTGAATCATCAGATTGACAATGACTATATCTTAATCAAGCGTAGGAAGAACTCATGCCCATTTCTTTCCAGAGGTTCTTGAAAGGCTTTTAAAGGTATTTTCAGCATTTTACATGACCTTTAATACTCAGTTTAATTTACAACAAACATTAATATATTTATTTAGTTTATAGTGCATTGTTTGCCAGGTGAGCGATTCAGGCTCTTGAGAGCCTCTTGTTGCTAAGGAGCATCTATGGAAGGTCCTTTGCAAAGTTTGCATAAATCATATTCGTCCCTGAAACAAAATGGCTGCCATGACCATTTACATGTTCTGATTGGTCGAAATTTAGAACTTCTCCTCTGAAACCGTAAAGCCAAATGCACGGATTTTTGGTATGGAGCATCGATGGAAGATCCTTTGCAAAATTTATATAAATCATCCCGGTCTGTGAAACAAAATGGCCGCCATGACCATTTACATGTTCTGATTGGTCGAAATTTAAAACTTCTTCTCCTCTGAAACCGTAAAGCCCAATGAACTGATTTTTGGTATGGAGCATTTGTTTGCACAAATCATCCCAGTTCGTGAAACAAAATGACTGCCATGAGCATTTACATGTTCTGATCCTTTGCAAAATTTATATAAATCATCCCGGTCTGTGAAACAAAATGGCCGCCATGAACATTTACATTTTCTGATTGGTCGAAATTTAAAACTTCTTCTCCTCTGAAACTGTAAAGCCAAATGAACGGATTTTTAGTCGCAGAAAGCTCGACATAGGGATAGTGATCCGGCGGCGGCGGCGGCGGCAGCGTTAACTCACTTCTTAAAAGCTTTATATTTTAGAAGGTGGAAGACCTGGATGCTTTATACTTTGTATATAGATGCCTTATATCACGAAGTTTCCGTCTGTTATATGTACATTGTCCTTGACCTCATTTTCATGGTTCAGTGACTACTTGAAAAAAAAGTTAAGATTTTTTGTAATGTTAATTTCTCTCTTATTATGAGTAATAGGATAACTATAATTGGTATGTGCATACCTTGCAAGGTCCTCATCCCCATCAGACAGTTTTCAATTGACCTCGACCTCATTTCACGGATCAGTGAACAAGGTTAAGTTTTGGTGGTCAAGTCCATATCTCAAATACTATAAGCAATGGGTCTAGTATATTTGGTGTATGGAAGGATTGTAAGGTATACATGTCCAACTGGCAGGTGTCATTTGACCTTGACCTAATTTTCATTGTTCAATGGTTATAGTTAAGTTTTTGTGTTTTGGCCTGTTTTTGTCCCCCGCCGCAACGCGATACGGGGGATATGGTAATGCCAGGCGTCCGTCCGTCCACCTTGTAAGCACTCTAGCAAATTTATTTCTTGACCGATTTGGATAATATTTATACAGTAGCTTTAACTCAATGATACCTCAAGGGAGTTCGAAGATGAGTCATGTCGAAATATTTTTGTAGGAGTTATGCCCCTTAATAACTTAGAAAATTGACAAAATTTTCATGTAAGCGCTCTAGCAAATTTATTTCTTGACCGATTTGGATAATATTTATACAGTAGCTTTAACTCAATGATTCCTCAAGGGAGTTCGAAGATGAGTCATGTCGAAATATTTTTGTAGGAGTTATGCCCCTTAATAACTTTGAAAATTGACAAAATGTTCATCTAAGTGTTCTAGAAAATTTATATTCTCCTTGCATTGGAATAATATTTATACACTTGGACCTAAAGGGAGGTTTTATACATAAACTCCTATCGAAACTTATAAAATTGAAAAATACTGTCTTTAAGAGTTTGTTAGGCGGAATACTTTTGATCAAAGCATTTCTGTTTATTGAAAAGGAGTAAATGTACATTTGTATAAATTCTCAATACACATGGTAAAATAAGATTTCAACACTATACCCATATTGTATAAATGTCTTCATACCACTCATTAACTTGTAAAAAACTTTAGCAATAACCACAAATTGTTTGTCCTTCTATTCTCTCTCTTTGAGAAAATTTTGTTATGTTTCACTTGTCCAAGAGTTTCTGATGCTCTAGCAGTGGGGGACTTCGGAACACTGTTCGATTTTTCGAATACTGTATGCATTTACTTTCATTAGAAATACACGACAGGCGAGACATTTTTGTGTGTCCACTCTTGTGATATGGAACACCTATGTAAGGTCCTTTCCAAAGTTTGCATAAATCATCCTGGTTCATGAAACAAAATGGCCGCCATGACCATTTAAATGTTCCGATTGGTCGAAATTTAAAAATTCTCCTCTGAAACCGTAAAGCAAAATGAACTGATTTTTGGTATGGTGCTTCTATGGAAGGTCCTTTACAAAATTTGCATAAATCATTCTGTTCATGAAACAAAATGACCACTATTATTGAACATTACGTGTTCTGATTGGTTGAAATTTAAAACTTCTCCTCTGAAACCGTAAAGCCAAATGAACTAAATTTTGGTATGCAGCATCTATGGAAGGTCCTTTATAAACTTTGCATAAATTATCATAGCTTGTGAAACAAAATGGCCACCAGAAGCCTTTATATGTTCTCATTGGTCAAATTTTTAAATTCTTCTCCTCTGAAACTGTTTGCCCAAATGAACTTATACTTGGTATGAAGCATCTATGGAAGGTCATTTACAAAGTTTTCAGAAATCAATCTAGTCCATCAAATCAGATTAAAAGTTTGTGACTCCCAGGTGAGCGATACAGGCTCAGCCCTCTGAGCCTCTTGTTAACATTGGACCCTGGAAGAATTCTTTACATATATTATCTAGACGTGCTGGACACTGTAGAACAATTCCTTACAGATCTTGTATAGAAGCACTTTGTGAGTTATGGTCACCCAAAATCCAGGTGAGCGATTCGGGCTTTGGTTTTATTGTCTCGCCTGCGACAAAAAGTTTGGAAGGCAAGATATAGGTATTACTTTGCGTCGTCGGTGCCGGCGGCGTAAACTTTTTTGAAACGTTTAATACCTACAATTATGATTTATGGTCCACAGATAGCTTATCGTATAAGGTTTGTCGCAGTATACTTGTCTTGTGACCCTGACCTCATTTTCATGGTTCACTGACTTCATAAACATAAATGTAAAATCTGCATCCAAGTTTCATGGTTAAATCCATTTCTCAGGAACTGTAATACTTAGGCCAACCATATTTGGTCAATAGATACAGTTGAGCTTGGTTCTTACTTTTCTTTAGAACTTTCCTAAACTGTCGGAAGAACTGTAATCCTTACACCTTTAGAACCGTTTATGACAGGGTGTGTCCTGACCTAGAATGATTTATGACAGTTCTACCCTAGAACCATTCTGGACGGTTCTACCCTAGAACCATTCTGAATGGTTCTACCTTAGGACCGTTCAGAATGGTTCTAACTTAGAACCATTTATGACCCTGGCAATAGTTTATAAATTTTTAACATCAAAATTATAAGAAATAAAATAATTAATTTGTTGTCTTAAATTTAAAATCAACATTTATCATACCGAAATATATTATAGAGTGAAAAAAATAAAAAAATAAAGAATAAAGTTTTTACTAAAACTAAATGATTTAAAAACTAGTAGGTGTTATTTGCTAGTACATAAAACATTCCTTTTACATATGTTTCAACAACAGAACACTTTAAATCAAGTTTAAATCACATCCTTTCTCCTTCAAAATCATTGTTTAAATTGTCCATATATGTAAGTTTTGTCTATGTAATTTCTCAATAAATTGGTGAAATGCACCTTTTATTTCAAAATGGCAGTACTCATCCGAATCATCTACCTTGTCATAACAAAATAAATATCGTTCATACGAGTAAAGAGAATTAATTATATAATATATCAAATGTTTACCGTATAAAAATGGTAAAAAAGATAAATTATTAATTTAATATAAATTAAAATGTTACTTATTTGACACATTTGAAATCTCTACATTGAAATGTGGGACCACCTTACACACCTCTTTATTCGAATACTGCTTTAATTATTTTAAAATGTAGCATTATAAAAATTTGAAACCCGCTGATTTTGTCACAAAACGGTTTACCTGTACTTTAAAGGTGGAACAATAAACATCCGGACAGTCAAGGTACAATATACATGTCAAAACATTAATTAGTTATAATTACTTGAAACACTCAACATGTTACGGAGAACTTTCTTTACCTGTAAATTTACTTCAGATAAAAATCACAAATTTTAACAATAACAATAATTCGTGTTTCTTGTGGGTTAAAAAAAAACTTGCACCATAGCTCTTTATTACAAGTATGCACTTTTTCTGTTTTGTATAAATTGGTCATAAATTTAATATTATTATTATTGTCATAATTTCATATATTGAAATTTTAATTGATGTGAAATGTTACTACATATTTCAAAAAAATGTTTTTAAAAGTTTGGAAAAAGTGAAGACGAGGAGTACATGCCATAATCAATACAGAGTTATCGGACATGAAAATGGACGGTTGTACCCTAGAACTATTTATGAAAATTTTACCCTAGAAAAATTCTGGACGGTTCTACCCTAGAACCATTTATGACAGTTCTACACTAGCACCATTCTGGATGCTTCTACCCTAGGCCTAGAACCATTTAGGACAGTTCTACCCTAGAACCATTTATGACGGTTCTACCCTAGAACCATTTATGACGGTTCTACCTTAGAACCATTTATGACAGGGTTGGTTCTATCCTAGAACCGTTCTAGAATGGTTCTAGAACCGTCCTCTCTGACAGAGTAGTTGAGAGGTTAGAACTGATCTCAACTATAGTTCATGGTGGGTACATCTCAGTCTGACCAATTTCATGCTTGGGTGACTTGTCAATTTTTCCTGGTTAAGTCCATTTATCAGAAACTGTAATACCTAGACCCACCATATTTGGTCTATTGGTAGTTCTTGGTAGGTACATGCCAGTCTGACACCTGTCTCTGGACCTTGACCTCAATTTCATGCTTGAGTGACTTATTTTACATTTTTGTGATTAAGTCCATTTCTCAGCAACTGTATTATTTGTTCTGTAGATAGTTCTTAGTGGATACATGCCACTAAGAACTATCTACAGATACCTATTTCGTCTATAGATAGTGCTTGGTGGGTATATGGCTGTGCGAGACCTTGACTTGAATTTCAGATTTTTGGGGAAAATAGGGTACCTATCTTGTGCCAACTATAGTTCCTGCAGTTTTCAACCCAGATTTATCAAACTTCGCAAGAACATTGTACACATATTGAAGTTGTGCACCTGCTATTAAATACATTTCTCAGCAACTGTTATACCTAGGCCAACCATATTTGGTCTATAGATAGGTCTTAGTGGGTACATGCCACCTGGCTTGGGACCTCGCCTCAATTTAAAGCTTGAGTGCCTTTGTTACATTTTCATGGTTAAGTCCATTTCTCAGCAACAATAATACCTAGACCCACCATAGTTGGTCAACAGACAGGTCTTGGTGGGTACATGTCAGTCTAATACCTGCCTTTAGACCTTGACCTCAGTGTCATGGTTGAGTGACCTGTGTCACATTTTCTTGGTTAAGTCCATTTCTTAGCAACCGTAATACCTAAACCCACCATATCTAGTCAATAGATAGTTCTTAGTATGCACATGCCAGTCTGACACCTATCTCTGGACCTTGACCTCAATTTCATGCTTGAGTTACTTGTGTTACAATTTTGTGATTAGGTCAGTTTCTTAGTTTAATATAGGACTCTATGGGAAATTCACTTAAAAATATTCTTGTCTGAAACTACTGAGCCAATTGGAACTAAAGTTGGCAGCAATGGTCCACTTTCAGAATTGTGTCTGTTCACCCAGATTGTCAACCAAGATGGCACCCACAGCAAAACTTAGTTTAACATAGGACCCTATGGGAAATTCATTTAAAAATCTTCTTGTCTGAAACTACTGAGCCAATTGTAAATTAAAGTAAACTATAAAGTAAATTTTAGTAAAAGACGGCACTTATATATATATATATATATATATACACACACACACACACACAATATAACAGGGTAAACATGAGCTCTGAAGAGCTCTTTAAACGACTGATATTTTAAAAACAAAACAGTGCATGATTATAAGTAGCTAGACATTAAACACATGCATAAAAATATTATACAAACACAATTGGTAGCAGGACATAGCTACTTGTGAAGGATGCCAAAAATAATTTTAAAATACAGGGTGGATGTGCTGACCCCAGGCAAGTTAGGCCATGGTATTCAGAGCTCACACATCCATCATGTATTACACCCACTCCATTCCCAGCAATATTAATTTTTGACTTCACATTTAAATTAAAACATGCTTCTAAAACTAACCACTATATATTAGGCACACAAATAATACAGACATAAAAGACATAAGCTAAATACATGCAAAAGTGAGGAATAGCCTAAATAAATAAGCAGCAGCAAGTAAAACAAGCAATACAAATCTAACATAAAGGCTAAGAAAAAAGAAAAAAACATAGAGCACTAAAATCAAGGCTGCACATAGAAACAAACAGGAGGACAAAGAGGTTTCAGCAAAGAAGCAGCGGGTGATCAGTGAAATCATGAACTACTGGAACAATTTTCAGAGAAACACCATGTAGAGAGAAAATTTTGCCTAATGTTGATATCCTTGCATGGTTGGGTAAGGAGTTTCAAACTTTTGCTGCATCATATCTAAAACTACTCTTGCCATTCTTTGTTGTTCTTGGCCTTGTACATCAGCTGTGATTTTTGTATCTGAAAGAATAAGCATTATCTTTTAAAGTTACTGTGGATTCATTTATTTTCGTGGATACCAATTTTTGTGGATAGAGAAAAAAAGGCATTTCGTGGGAAATGTAAATTCGTGGATTGCTGGCTTAGAAAAAATATAAAATGTTGTTGAAATACTGAAATTCGTGGCTTGGCACATCAGATATCATGAAAATACTGAGACAAAACGTGCCGATCAGACTTTGATATTGTACAGTAAAGTACTGATTTTAAGCGCTTATAAAACAAAAGTCTAACAAACAGATTCTTCAGATTTGTCATAAATTTAACAAGATTAACAAAATCCGTAATTATTTACTTGTTAGAGATATCAGGTGTGAAATATGTATTGACATAATTGCAATCACTTGTCACCAAATACCTCGGGCCATATACATACCTATCTTTAATCCGATTACAACCAATAATGGAACCTTATCCCAACATCTATGATGTGCAGGATAAGGGTCATTATATGAAGAAGCCTAAGGGCTTCGAGGGTTAATAATTGAATCTTTTATTTTGTACCAAGTCGCACGCCTTTTTCACAGTTGAGTAATTTTGAATGCCAGGTATGATATAAAAGAGAGACACACCAGGTGAACATCCTCATTTTAAAGAAAACCGCTGATACCCAATCGCATTTATTGAAGGTAGGTAAATTGTCAACCAGAGGTGGGAAATATCAATGCTAAGCTTCAAAACCAAAATAATGGGAGGGAACTTATTAACCCTCGAAGCCCTTAGGCTTCTTCATATAATGACCCTTATCCTGCACATCATAGATGTTGGGATAAGGTTCCATTATATTTCATAACCCTGGGCTATCTCAGGTTAATAATTGAATCTTTAAAGCTCAATAAATGCGAGGAATGACAATGGATGCCAAAATGAATGAATGCTTAAGCTTGCACTTCTTTAGAATATGCAAAGAAGAAGATTTTGTCAATATACCATTTAATTATACATGTACTAATAAACCCACAGGTACATGCATTAGCATGTAGCACAAAATAGTCTTGTCACAAAAACATTATCTTCTGCACTAGTCCTATACTTTCTTCAACACAAAAAATGTTCCAACAGACTCAAACGATAACTGAATTCAGATCATTACAACTGTCATACAATGTCACAAAAAATAACATCCTCTTAAGTTGAGCTTAATTAGAAAACTTTAAATGTCAAACTCATAATGTTCCTAAATATGAAATTGTACTGTCCTCCCTGAACTGGTACGCATTTCCTGAACTGGATACTATGAAGACTGGTTCTCTTCTGTTGCAGGCTGTGAAGCAGAATTAAAAACATAATCAGTGAAACTTTTACTATTACTACTATCCTTATAATAGAATTTGTAAAACGTTTTTGCTGTGGTCCAATTAGCAGTTTTCATAACATCTTTCAGTGGCATGCCAGCATTCCTGGCTGCTGATGATGATGCACTTCTGAAAGAGTGTGCTTTAAATTTTGATATGTCTATACCTGCGTTTTTCAACACACATTTTAACCATCTAGCTATTGTGCAACTTGTTATGTTTTTAAATGTTTTAAAAGAGATGAACAATTTGGTAGATTTTCTAACCTTTCTTGTTTTTAAAAGATAGAATTTTAAGGTCCTTACTGGACAAATTTTTGGATTGCTATATTTGTCTAAAACAACAGTGTTGCTCAAATTTTTAGGTCGTGTTGTTTTCAACAGAGACCCAACTTTGAAAATTATGGATTTATCAGTTTTCATTACCCATTTTAAATCTAGAGCAGTCAGAGTCTGAGATCTTTGTGCCGATGCTAATGCTGTTAATGCAGCACATTTGAGAGTTAAATCCTTCAATGAAAGATCCTCCAAAGGATATAAAGTAGCAAGATATTGCAACACTTTGCCAACATCCCAAGTGAAGGTATATCTACACAAGGGAGGTCTCAGATTAAAAATTCCCTTCATAAATCTTTGTAATATAATATTATTTCTGTCAATACCAAAAATTGTCAGAGTCTGACAAATTGCAACTTTATGTAAATTGATAGAATTGTAGGATTTACCCTTTTTGTATAAACAAGTTAAATATTGAACAAGCTGTTCTACATTTGGTTCATATGAATCAATTTTCCTTGAACCACACCACAATAACCACTTTTTCCATGCATATTCATATTGTAGATTAGTTGATTGTCGCCAAGACTTACATATGATACTGGTAGCTTCTTTTGAAAAACCCTTATTGTGGAGATGTCTCCTGATATTACACAGGCGATGAGAAAAAGTTTTCTTTTGTTCATTTGGTGTTTTTGTCCATTGTGTGCCAAAGTTAAAAGATCTGAGCAATGAGGTAATTTGACTGGAAAATTTATTAAGGATGCTAACAATTTTGGATACCACATTTGAGTTGTCCACAAGGGTGCAATCAAAATTGCCTTTCTTACCTTGTCGTCCTCGACTTTCTGCAGCACTGCTGGTATTTGGCTGAAAGGAGGAAATAAATAAGGTGTAAATTTATGCCAGGAAAATGAGAAAGCATTAGTTTCATATGCCTCGGGATCTGGAAACCAACTAACGAAATGGTCTAGTTGCTTATTGAGTCTAGAGGCAAACAAATCAATGTCAGGTTTAAAGAATAACTTTGTCACATATTTAAAAATTGATTATTTCAACATCCATTCCGATGAATCATTAAAACATCTTGAAAGATTATCAGGGGTAGTATTTTGTTTACCTGGGATGTGAATGGCTGATATAAAAATGTTTCTAGCAGCACACCACTGCCAAATATCTTTGGTGACCTTCAAAAGAGACACCACTGATCCACCTTGGTTATTTATGTAATTTACTGACACAGAACTGTCTGATTTGACACAAATATGAATATCATGGATTTCATCACAAAGAGAAATTAAACCAAAATATATGGCTTTAAGCTCTAGAACATTTATATGTAGCTGTTGCTCATCAAAATTCCATCTACCTTGAGTAGACTTCTCATGAAACACTGCCCCCCAACCTTGTAATGATGCATCAGTGTTTAGAAAAAACTTTGGAGGGTCATGCCTAATAGGTTTCCCATTTAACTTCCTCAAGTTTTCAAGCCACCAAACAATTTCAGATTTCCCTTCCTCAGAAATTCTCGTAACTGAATTAAAATCATTATCAGATTCTATTAAAGCTTTAGTTCTATCAATATCAAGGTATCTATGATACAAGTGAGCATAAAGGACAGCATAATGAGCAGAAGAGTACAAGCCAATAAGTTTGGCTAAAAATCTTATTGTTACAACTTTATCTTTAAGTGCCAAGCTTGACGTCTCTAAAATCTTTTTAATCCTGTGCACTTCATTGATGTCTCGTAATCTTTTGCTTACATCGTCGCCAAATAACTTGGTCCCTATTGGCTCATTTCTGGTGCATGGCTGGAAGTATCTTTTGTCAATATGTGGTTTCAGTGACATTCTTCTTCTTATTGAAATTTCAAAATGAACATTACACAGAATTGTGATACTTTTCTTGACTAATTCTCGTAAATTCTTTATGTCAGCTTCCTGATTCTTAGTTCTTAAACTCTGTGCTATGTGTAGGATTGGAACTGTGCCTTTCGCCAAAAGTTTTTGTATTGTTTGCAAATGAAGGTCATCAGATTTAGCACGACGTTCTAGGAATTGCCATATTTCAGGGTTAACCTGAGGTGAAGCAAGAGATTTACAGTTCTGAGGTATCTTCAAATCAGAGGTATAAGAAGACACGTCTGATCTTTTAAGGCAAACTTTCTCTACAATTGAGGCAATATTGGTATTGATTTCCTCCCCAAATCTTTCATCTTCCTCAAAGATTTTGGGCATTTCAAATTCATAGTCATTATCTGAGTCAGTATTTTCCTCGGATTCTGAAAACATCTCAATGTCATTATCATCTACAGCACCTACCTGACCATTTCGAGATGCAAGTTCACAATGTTCACTACATTGAACCTCAGTGTCTGCAACATTTGATACATTCTGACTTGTCGCTTGATTCTGAGTAGTGTTAGGGGGTTTTTGTAGCTTAATGGCACTAATAATGTTTTGAGAAAAAGTCTGAAATAAGTCACCAAACGTATCCTGTATAACTTTATTCTGTTTATCGCCAGTGGCGGATATTTTAGAACGCTTACTTCTTTTCTTAGGAGGTTCAAGTGCGTCATTGTTATTCTCGTCTCTGTGCGAAGGACCCGGTACTTCAGGGTCAACATGTTTTACAGGCTTCTTCATAGGGGCTTTTCCCTTTTTGTTCTTCCCTGGGCCTTTGCCAGGATGATCTGATTGTTTCTTTTTTGTCGGTGATACGTGTCCTTCACCTTTTGCAAGTTCCGGTGTAGTATGCACCTTCTCAACATCGGGATTTGAAAACCCGGAAAACTCATAATCCTCATCTGAATCTAAGAGTTTCATCACCTCTTCGACATTATCACACGATTCGTGTGTGTTGCTACCGTGGTTAGACATTCCTGACGATTCTTTAGAAGACTCTTTATCACGGGCTCTTGCCATCAACGTATTCGTTGATAAAACAGAAAAAATTCTGTAAATTTGTTTTAGAAGTTGAGAGTCTCAACAAAATAAATATGCAGTTCGAGTCGAGCTACTAGTTAAAGGCGTGCGGCCTTTAAATAAAAGAGGATGTTCACCTGGTGTGTCTTTCTTTTATATCATACCTGGCATTCAAAATTACTCAACTGTGAAAAAGGCGTGCGACTTGGTACAAAATAAAAGATTCAATTATTAACCTGAGATAGCCCAGGGTTATGAAATATAATGTCTGCTTTAGTATCTTTTTACAAGATGTTTTTACTGTAATTTATGAGAAAGTTTGTATTGTTTAGGCTTTCTTAGGATTAATATTTTTCTTGAATGTTTGAATAAAAAAAACAAAAGTGAATTCCGCGACAATTTACACAGTCAAGATATTTTTAAAGAAAATTGTTTGAGCATTTATTTGTTACCAAAGACAAAATTACATGAAACACAATATCCTCTATGGATACTGCTGACTCATCATATATGTCAGTATCCAAGTACATGCTTTAAAAACACAATTCAATGTTGTCATGGATAGGTACATCAAAACTCCATATATTAATGAATCCACAGTATTAAATTATGTAAAAAGTCAGGACTGGATTAATTTTGTAACTATTTTATATGTCTCTAATGACATGGTTCTCATTTGTTGGATTTTTAAAGATTGTAACTTTGAGCATTCTAGTAACATTTGTTATTACTGGTGTTGTCATCATAGATAAAACGTAAGGCTCTTTTTTGCAGTTATTATACGGCCGCAAAATTTTTGCGGTTGTATATTGGTATGACATTGGCGTCCTGGTCGTCGTCGTCCGAAGACATTTGGTTTTCGCACTATAACTTTAGTATAAGATAATAGAGATCTATGAAATTTAAACACAAGGTTTATGACTACAAAAGGAAGGTTGGGATTGATTTTGGGAGTTTTGGTCCCAACAGTTTAAGAATTAGGTTCCAAAAAAGGGCCCAATAAGCATTTTCTTGGTTTTCACACAATAACTCTAGTATAAGTAAATAGAAATCTATGAAATTTTAACACAAGGTTTATGACCACAAAAGGAAGGTTGGGATTGTTTTTGGGAGTTTTGGTCTCAACAGTTTAGGAATTAGGGGCTAAAAAAGGGCCCAAATAAGCATTTTCTTGGTTTTTGCACAATAACTTTAGTATAAGTAAATAGAAATCTATCATATTATCTTGGTGTAAGGGAGGTAATCCAAACACATTTAAAGTAAAATATTGTGTATGATTTCATTATGTATAAAGAAATGTAGATTGTCTTGGGGTGATTTATAGCTGTCAATTTATTTTTAGAAGTAACTATTAATTAATATTAATTTTAGCCATGTCATTTTCTATTTTAAGACTTCAATGATGTATTTAAATGGGTAATTATGTTTGCAAACTCCAGAAATTTGAATAGGGATTATGACCTTATCTTGAGGGAAAGAATTTTTTTTTGGAAAAAGGGAAAGGTGGTGGGGGGGGGGACAATTTTTTCTCATTTCAGATTTCAGAAATTAAAAAGAAAATTTCTTCAAACATTTTTTTTTTGCAAAAAAAATGGCTGGGGGGAGGGGGGGGGGGGGTACAATAAGTTTTTAGCTCACCTGGCCCAAAGGGCCAAGTGAGCTTTTCTCATCACTTGCCGTCCATCGTCCGGCGTCGTCCGGCGTCATCGTTAACATTTTACATTTTGAACTTCTTCTAGAGAACCACAGAATGGAATGAAACCAAACATGGCATGAATGTTCCTTATGAGGTGCTGACCAAGTGATGTTACTTTGTAGCTGATCCATCATCCAAGATGGCCGCCAGCGGGGAACTTAGTTTAACATAGGACCCTATGGGAAATGCATACAAATGACTTCTTTTAGTGACCCACTTAATGGAATGAAACCAAACATGGCATGAATATTCCTTATGAAGTGCTGACCAAGTGTTGTTACTTTGTAGCTGATCCATCATCCAAGATGGCCGCCAGCGGGGAACTTAGTTTAACATAGGACCCTATGGGAAATGCATACAAATGACTTCTTTTAGAGAACCACTGAATGGAATGAAACTAAATCTGGCATGAATGTTCCTTATGAGGTGCTGACCAAGTGTTGTTACTTTGTAGCCGATCCATCATCCAAGATGGCCGCCAGCGGGGGACTAAGTTTAACATAGGACCCTATGGGAAATGCATACAAATGACTTCTTTTAGAGAAGCACTGAATGGAATGTAACAAAACATAGCATGAATGTTCCTTATGAGGTGCTGACCAAGTGTTGTTACTTTGTTGCCGATCCATCATCCAAGATGTTTAGAAGTCTATCAGAAAATTGTAAAAAAAATTCTGAATTTCTGAACTTGACCACATTTTCAAAAATAATAATGATAAGATGTCTTCAGTAGCTATTGTAAGACTACACTAAGATGACCTGTTTTTAATTTTAAATACTGTGTCAAATTAAACCAATCTTGGTCTCAATCATTATATAATTAAGTCTCCCAAACGAAGTTTGGAGACTTATTGTTTTTGTTGCGTTTCTTATTATTATGTCGCCCCGACGAAAGTCGACGACATATTGTTATTGTTCCGTTTCTCTGTTGTTATTCTTTCTTTCTTTCTTTCTTCCAATGATTTTTGTCCGGCTTAGTTCTCGAAGATGCCTGGATAGAATTGAATGAAACTTGGCAGAAAGTAAGATCACTATGTGAAGGTGTGCAATCGATACTTTTTTTTTCGAAATGGCCGCCATTTTCAAGATGGCCGCCATTCAAAGATCGGTACCCTCCGAAAATTTAAAACATTTATATCTCAAAAACTGTACCATAGAATTTCATTAAACTTCGTAGGTTTGTAAAGTACAATTAGAAGAACAAACTGATGAAAAAAAATCGCGATTGGTTGGAGACGTTTGGCGGCCATTTTGAAAAATGATGTTAAAATGGCGAAAAACTTAACATGGATAGAATTGAATGAAACTTGGCAGAAAGTAAGATCACTATGTGACAGTGTGCAATCAATACTTTTTTTTATAAATGGCCGCCATTTCCAAGATGGCTGCCAGGGGCGACATCTGCTATTGCTCGCAATTGCAATTCTAGTTATTATGTCGCCCCGACGAAAGTCGGAGACATATTGTTATTGTTCCGTTTCTCTGTTATTATTCTTTCTTTCTTTCTTTCTTCCAATGATTTTTGTCCGGCTTAGTTCTCGGAGATGCCTGGATAGAATTGAATGAAACTTGGCAGAAAGTAAGATCACTATGTGAAGGTGTGCAATCAATACTTTTTTTTTCAAAATGGCCGCCATTCAAAGATCGGTACCCTCCGAAAATTTAAAACGTTTATATCTCAAAAACTGTACCATAGAATTTCATTAAACTTCGCATGTTTGTAAAGTACAATTAGAAGAACAAACTCATGAAAAAAAATCGTGATCGGTTGGAGACGTTTGGCAGCCATTTTGAAAAATGATGTTAAAATGGCGAAAAACTTAACATGGATAGAATTGAATGAAACTTGGCAGAAAGTAAGATCACTATGTGAAGGTGTGCAATCAATACTTTTTTTTTTCGAAATGGCCGCCATTCAAAGATCGGTACCTTCCGAAAATTTAAAACGTTTATATCTCAAAACCTGTATGATAGAATTTCATTAAACTTCGTAGGTTTGTAAAGCACAATTAGAAGAACAAACTGATGAAAAAAAATCGCAATCGGTTGGAGACGTTTGGCGGCCATTTTGAAAAATGATGTTAAAATGGCGAAAAACTTAACATGGATAGAATTGAATGAAACTTGGCAGAAAGTAAGATCACTATGTGAAGGTGTGCAATCAGTACTTTTTTTTCAAATGGCTGCCATTTTCAAGATGGCTGCCAGGGGCGACATCTGCTATTGCTCCCAATTGCAATTCTAGTTATTATGTCGCCCCGACGAAAGTCGGCGACATATTGTTATTGTTCCGTTTCTCTGTTATTATTCTTTCTTTCTTTCTTCCAATGATTTTTGTCCGGCTTAGTTCTTGGAGATGCCTGGATAGAATTGAATGAAACTTGGCAGAAAGTAAGATCACTATGTGAAGGTGTGCAATCAATACTTTTTTTTTCGAAATGGCCGCCATTTTCAAGATGGCCGTCATTCAAAGATCGGTACCCTCTGAAAATTTAAAACGTTTATATCTCAAAAACTGTACCATAGAATTTCATAAAACTTCGTAGGTTTGTAAAGTACAATTAGAAGAACAAACTGATGAAAAGAAATCGCGATCGGTTGGAGACGTCTGGCGGCCATTTTGAAAAATTCTTCTTCTTTCTCGCGCTGCCAACTTTGTCCAGAGCACTTTTGTACTTTATACTTGACCGATTTCATTCAAATTTTGCACAATGATAGTACCCCATGAGATGTTGGTCCTAATCATTTTTCAAGTGTAGTTAGGCCCCAGGGGCAGTGCCACGCCCCTTCAAATACCTCAAAAATTGATATTTTCTGAATAGCTCAAAAATAGTTTACATTCCTACCCTATAACCATATATATTATTCCTGCTTATGATAAGACGAAGGATTTGGTACCTAAGGGAGGTCTGAGGGGGTCCCAGGGGCAGTGCCACGCCCCTTCAAATACCTGAAAAATTGATATTTTTAGCTCACCTGACCCAAAGGGTCAAGTGAGCTTTTCTCATCACTTGGCGTTCGTGCCCCGCCCCCCTCAAATGACAAAATACTTAATATCTTGAAAACCATTGAGATCCCCACCCTATAACCATATATATTATTACTCCTTATGACAAGACGAAGCATTTGGTATCACATGGGGGTCCGAGGGGGTAATGCCCCGCCCCCCTCAATTGACAAAATACTTAATATCTTGGAAAAACATTGAGATCCCCACCGTATAACCATATATATTATTACTCCTTATGACAAGACGAAGCATTTGGTAAATTTCAAGCATTTATATTTAAAAAACTGTATGATAGAATTTTATGAAACTTGGTACGTTTGTAAAGTACAATTAGAAGAAGAAACAGAGATGGCTGCCAAGGGCGACATCTGCTATTGCTCGCAATTGCAATTCTAGTTATGTCGCCCCGACGAAAGTCGGCGACATATTGTTATTGTTCCGTTTCTCTGTTATTATTCTTTCTTTCTTTCTTTCTTTCTTCCAATGATTTTTGTCCGGCTTAGTTCTCGGAGATGCCTGGATAGAATTGAATGAAACTAGGCAGAAAGTAAGATCACTATGTGAAGGTGTGCAATCGATACTTTTTTTTTCGAAATGGCCGCCATTTTCAAGATGGCTGCCATTCAAAGATCGGTACCCTCCGAAAATTTAAAACATTTATATCTCAAAAACTGTACCATAGAATTTCATTAAACTTCGTAGGTTTGTAAGGTACAATTAGAAGAACAAACTGATGAAAAAAAATCGCGATCGGTTGGAGACGTTTGGCAGCCATTTTGAAAAATTCTTCTTCTTCTTCTTCTTCTTTCTTGCTCCGCTAACTTTGTCCGGGGCTCTTTTGTACTTTATACTTGACCGATTTCAATCAAATTTTGCACAATGATAGTACCCCATGAGATGTTGGTCCTAACCATTTTTCAAGTGTAGGGGGGCCCCAGGGGCAGTGCCACGCCCCTTCAAATACCTCAAAAATTGATATTTTTTGAATAGGTCAAAAATAGTTTACATTCCTACCCTATAACCATATATATTATTACTGCTTATGATAAGACGAAGGATTTGGTACATAAGGGGGGTCTGAGGGGGTCATGCCCCGCCCCCCTCAAATGACAAAAGACTTAATATCTTGAAAACCATTGAGATCCCCACCCTATAACAATATATTATTACTCCTTCTGACAAGACGAAGCATTTGGTATCACATGGGGGTCTGAGGGGGTCATGCCCCGCCCCCCTCAATTGACAAAATACTTAATAACTTGGAAAACCATTGAGATCCCCACCCTATAACCATATATATTATTACTCCTTATGACAAGACGAAGCATTTGGTAAATTTAAAGCATTTATATTTAAAAAACTGTATGATAGAATTTTATGAAACTTGGTACGTTTGTAAAGTACAATAAGAAACAGAGATGGCTGCAGGGGCAACATCTGCTATTGCTCGCAATTGCAATTCTAGTTATTCTTCTTCTTTCTCGCGCCGCCAACTTTGTCCGGGGCACTTTTGTACTTTATACCTGACCGATTTCAATCAAATTTTGCACAATCATAGTACCCCATGAAATGTTGGTCCTAACCATTTTTCAAGTGTAGGGGGGCTCCAGGGGCAGTGCCACGCCCCTTCAAATACCTCAAAAATTGATATTTTTTTAATAGGTCATTCCTACCCTATAACCATATATATTATTACTGCTTATGATAAAACAAAGGATTTGGTACCTTAAGGGGGTCTGAGGGGGTCATGCCCAATTTCAATGGAGATTTTTTCTTTTAATTCAACTCAATGAGTGCTTTCATTGGAATAACACCAGAGATTTAACAGTTTTTGAGATAAAGGGGTCAAAAAAGCAACATGGCTGGATTTCTAGAATTTGGGGATTTTTCATCTGGTTTTTGTGGTAGGTCCAATATTTCTGTGTAATGTATATTTTAATATTCAACACTTTATTGGGTTAATCATTATAGTGTGTCCACACTTTCTTTAATTCTTGGGGCCTCGGTGGCCGAGTGGTCTAGGTAGTTCGTCATGACTACTAATGATCACTAGCCTGTCAACGCTGGGGTTGTGAGTTCGAATCTCACCTGTGGCGGGGTGTGTCCGACTCCAATCTTAATTGACAAGGATTGCCAATTTTCCTACCGAAGGTCGGTGGTTCTCTCCGGGTACTCCGGCTTCCTCCACCAATAAAAACTGGCCGCCGTTAAACCCCAACTAAACAAACAAACAAATCTTTAATTCTTTATATGGTGAGATGTTGCGGTCGTATCATGCTGCACTTAGCGAAGCCTTCCATATTACTCTGTCGCCATTCTGAAAAAAATGGGTCAAAGACACAAATGGCCGGGTTGCTGGGTGTTTATTGTAGTGGTGACAAAGGTGATTACAAGATCATATTGCACATTGGCAGTCATGAATATTTATATAGACAAAATCAGACACATTGTATGTTGGTGTACGAGCACAGAGGCAGCCATCAATTTAATTAGAAATAGGTGAAGAAAGCAGTATTTGATTTGATTACATGTTGATAAACACTTGTTTGGAAAAATGGGAAATAATTCCTGAAATAATTCCATAAAGTGGGGTGCACATCTTCAATATGTATTAAAAGATTCTATGAAGTTTCAATGATGTGGGTGAAAAACTGTAGGAGGAGTTGATTTCACAAAATAGGTACCCTCTATTGAAGATGTCAATAAAAAACGACTAAGTTCCAAAGTTTGGAAAAATGGGAAATAATTCCTGAAATAATTCCATAAAGTGAGGTGCACATCTTCAATATATATAGAAACATTCTATGAAGTTTCAAGGATGTGGGTGAAAAACTGTAGGAGGAGTTGATTTCACAAAATAGGTACCCTCTATTGAAGATGTCAATAAAAAACGACTAAGTTCCAAAGTTTGGAAAAATGGGAAATAATTCCTGAAATAATTCCATAAAGTGAGGTGCACATCTTCAATATATATAGAAACATTCTATGAAGTTTCAAGGATGTGGGTGAAAAACTGTAGGAGGAGTTGATTTCACAAAATAGGTACCCTCTATTGAAGATGTCAATAAAAAACAACTAAGTTCCAAAGTTTGGAAAAATGGGAAATAATTCCTGAAATAATTCCATAAAGTGAGGTGCACATCTTCAATATATATAGAAACATTCTATGAAGTTTCAAGGATGTGGGTGAAAAACTGTAGGAGGAGTTGATTTCACAAAATAGGTACCCTCTATTGAAGATGTCAATAAAAAACGACTAAGTTCCAAAGTTTGGAAAAATGGGAAATAATTCCTGAAATAATTCCATAAAGTGAGGTGCACATCTTCAATATATATAGAAACATTCTATGAAGTTTCAAGGATGTGGGTGAAAAACTGTAGGAGGAGTTGATTTCACAAAATAGGTACCCTCTATTGAAGATGTCAATAAAAAACGACTAAGTTCCAAAGTTTGGAAAAATGGGAAATAATTCCTGAAATAATTCCATAAAGTGAGGTGCACATCTTCAATATATATAGAAACATTCTATGAAGTTTCAAGGATGTGGGTGAAAAACTGTAGGAGAAGTTGATTTCACTGATGAAAAAAAATCGCGATCGGTTGGAGACGTTTGGCAGCCATTTTGAAAAATTCTTCTTCTTCTTCTTCTTCTTTCTTGCTCCGCTAACTTTGTCCGGGGCTCTTTTGTACTTTATACTTGACCGATTTCAATCAAATTTTGCACAATGATAGTACCCCATGAGATGTTTGGAAAAATGGGAAATAATTCCTGAAATAATTCCATAAAGTGAGGTGCACATCTTCAATATATATAGAAACATTCTATGAAGTTTCAAGGATGTGGGTGAAAAACTGTAGGAGGAGTTGATTTCACAAAATAGGTACCCTCTATTGAAGATGTCAATAAAAAACGACTAAGTTCCAAAGTTTGGAAAAATGGGAAATAATTCCTGAAATAATTCCATAAAGTGAGGTGCACATCTTCAATATATATAGAAACATTCTATGAAGTTTCAAGGATGTGGGTGAAAAACTGTAGGAGGAGTTGATTTCACAAAATAGGTACCCTCTATTGAAGATGTCAATAAAAAACGACTAAGTTCCAAAGTTTGGAAAAATGGGAAATAATTCCTGAAATAATTCCATAAAGTGAGGTGCACATCTTCAATATATATAGAAACATTCTATGAAGTTTCAAGGATGTGGGTGAAAAACTGTAGGAGGAGTTGATTTCACAAAATAGGTACCCTCTATTGAAGATGTCAATAAAAAACGACTAAGTTCCAAAGTTTGGAAAAATGGGAAATAATTCCTGAAATAATTCCATAAAGTGAGGTGCACATCTTCAATATATATAGAAACATTCTATGAAGTTTCAAGGATGTGGGTGAAAAACTGTAGGAGAAGTTGATTTCACAAAATAGGTACCCATTTTCCCCGCCCGCCCGCCGCCGCCCGCCCGCCCGACATTCACCATACTATAACCCGGATTTGCACTCTGTGCAACCCGGCCATAAATGTGACGGCTATGCTGCAAATGAGACTTTATAGTTGGTTGAATTTCAAGGATCATCTTCTCTAAATCCACTTGACTGATGCATTTGACACTTTTCATTAATGATCATAGTAAGGATATCCAGGTGTTGTTAACTTTGGTGCTGACACAGTGGGTGCTGGTTGGAATAATTTTGTCTATTGACAACAAATACTTAATTCCAAATAAAATCAAGGTTAGCTCCATGAAGACATCAGTATTGGTAGGTTTATTAAATATATATATCAATTTCAAATGAATAAAATCCATCCTGAATTTTTCCATAGATGTATGTTTTTTTAAGTTATTGGTCATATGGAAGTATGTAACATTAGCTACCATTTATTCAATTCTGTACATTAAATCTATAAAAAAAAATTTGAACACATCTATTTTTGGCTTCCAGGTAATACATGTACATCTAATGCAGATTATGAAATGAACAGAAACCAGTACTAAAATCCAAGGACATAAATACAATGTAAAATATCATGAAACATTTCTGTCTATCATGTAATTATCAATCTTTCCTAGATAATTGAGTGATACACCTGCATTTTCTTTTGATGATGTGCTCCAAAAAAATAACACTTAATATATATTGATGATTTAACAAACAATGTTTATGGTCAAACTATGGTACCATGCAGTCAGAGATATAGCAGTAACATGAAATTTTTATATTTGTATCACAAGAAATTGTTTTTCAGCAGTTATTGAATCAACACCTCTTCTGGATATAATACCAGAATTTTTCATAAACATTTACAATCAACAACTGTCCACAATAGACCATTTGATTTAAGAAAGCATTTCAAAGCCTTCAGAAACAGAATATTTAAAACAAATCATATGCTATAATGTTTTTATATATATATATTGATTTTGAGTGAGGAGGTGATCTGTATATGATAATTAACCTCTGTATGTATGTGTTTCCAAATCAAGGGTTGAAAAATTAGAATTTCATAAAAAAGGATATTTTGGTCACTTTATTCTCGGAATACTTTACAAGTGTTTCCTAAAATGAAAATATAGTCAAAAATAGGTTTCAATTTATGGAATATAGAACATTAGAAGAAGGATTTAATGATGTCACCAAGAGCTTCACTTTGTCTCCCAAGGAAAGAAAGCCCTTATAACAAAAAAGCCATGTCACCTTTTGCCATCACTTGGAGTCTATGGTGGTTGTCCACTGATTGTTGTAATTATCAGTGGACTGGTGTAATCCTTCATTGAAAAATCTTATCTGGAATCACTGGGTCAGTTTGGACCAAACGTTGTTGGAATGGTCCTTGGGTGGTCCCCTTTCAGAATTGTGTTTGAGGTCTGGACCAGTCCCACCAATACTTCCAGTGTGTCCACATCTTGTATCAATGTTGTCACTGGTAATAAAAATATTTCTTCTGAAACAACTTTGACAATTGAAATCAAATTGGTCCTTTGGTAGTCCTCTTTCAAACATTTCTGGATGTCTACATATGGTGCATGATAATACTGCAAAGAAATGGAATGCATAAATTGAAGAATAAAAGAAGCTTTCAGTTTATAAGCTTAAATTCACAGTTTTTGAAATTTGACCCATGTGGGTCTTATTGCAAATCTACATATGGTGCATGATAATGCTGTATAGAAATTAAAAAAAATTTTCAAAAGTTTAAGGATTTTTCAAAAAGGTTGCAAAAACAATGTTCTGAAAACGTTATTTGAGAAATGTTTTGGAACTACTGTTCATTAAACATGGAAGATGAACATTTTCATAATGTTGTCTCAAACATTTATCCAACAATGATACCAAGCATCCTAAGAAAAATAACTCCAAAGACAGTTATCCATTACAATTGACTGAAAAGTTTTCGATATTTAGCTATTTATTTTGCAAATACAGTCAAAATACAGAAAACAGGTCATTATTTATAGCTCATGGCATATTTACTGATCTCTTTTCAAAACATGTAACCTTTTTATCTCACCTGGATACAAGGATTTCAAAATTTTGGAATTCAGTATTTGATTTTCGTTATTGATGCAGAGAATACATTTTTTTTTAATTTTGACGTTGGAAACATTGTTTAAGTGATAATGCATGTATTAAGAAAGGTAAATTGTGTGCCTACTTTAATTTTAAAAACATTTTTCAGAATGAATCATATTTGTCTCAAATCAAGAATAATTGTCATCGAATTTGTATGAGTAAATTTAGAATCAGTTCTCATAACTTAGCTATAGAGAGAGATTGATACAAAAAAATCGATAAAGATAACAGGATTGAAGTAATATGTTGTGATATAAATAAAAAGGTTGAGGACGAATATCATCATTTCTTGATGGAATGTCCACTTTATGACAATGATAGAGAAAAAATGGCCATCACCTCTGACAATGAATGTAAAAAATTTTCAAATACATCATCAAAGGAACAGTTTTTATCGTGTTGCTTTAGAATGAGTGTTAAAATGTTAATATATCTGTATCAAAATTTATAAGTACCTGTTTCGAAGTAAGGAAAATTTTATTTCCAACTGGGACTATTATAACTATAATTAATTAAATGACATTTATGATATATTTTAAACATGTGTTGATGAATGTTCATATAAATTTTATTAAATTTTACTCTTCTTATTTTATGAGTCCATGTATTTTATTTAATCATTTAGTTTGCTTATTGTACTATTTATGTATCATGCTCGGAAATGAGCCCTAATTTGGACAAATAAAGTGTTCATATTCATATTCATATTGACAAAATTAAACAAAAGTTGAATGGTGTCAACTTTATGAAATATTATAGCTTGCTTTCCATAATCCCAAAGAGTTTCAAAAAATATATACATAAGGAAGAATTGTACAACTATTGATTAGGTGAATATGGCTCCTATTTCATGTAATCAACTCCTCCTACAGCTTTTTACCCAGATCTTTGAAACTTTTCAGAATAGTTACGGACATATTGAATATTTGCATGAAGGAGTATAATGTCATTTGAAGAATTTTTTCCATGTTGACTTTGTTGTGGAACTTGATCATTGACCACAAGATGGCCGCCACAGCAAAACTTAGTTTAACATAGGACCCTTATGGGAAAATTTAATTTGTAGATCTTCATACCTTAAACTACTTAACAATTGCAACCAGACTTGGAAGCAATGGTCCTTATATAGTCCTCTTTCAGAAATGTGCTTGATAATCCTAACTGTGAAATAAGATGGCCGCCACAGCTTAGTTTAACATAGGACCATAAGTTTGTACTCTGTCCATCTGCCCCTTAGTCACACTACAGTTTTCTAGACTTTTTTCCAAACCCTTTTACCAACTCACTGGGAGAAAGACATGGTTTGTAACAAAGCAACATACAGCCCACATAATTATGGAATTATGTAAACAAAAAATGCACAGAATAGAACTTTCGCATGGTCTTTTAATGACAGTTATTGACTTTTTGGCGTTTTGATAGATAAAGATCAGTGTATTTTCTATCTTAGAAAACATCAAGCTTCTATTGCCGAATTATATGGATTTTTAGCTCAACTGGCCAAAAAGGCCATGTCAACTACATTGTCATCAATTGGGGTCCGTAGTCCAGCATAAACTTTTCCTTTAAATATCTTCTCCTCTGAAACCTCTGGGCCAATTGGGACCAAACTTTGGTTCCAAAATTGTGTCTGGCATCCTTGACATTGCAATCAACATGGCTACTGCTTCTAGAAATAAAAGGGGGGGGGGGGGGAATTTTAAAAATCTTCCATGAAACTACATGGCCAATTGGAACCAGACTTTGTAGTAATTGTCCTTAGGAGGTTCTCTATCAGAATTATGTCCGATGACCCACACTGGTAACCATGATGGCCTCCACAGTAGAACTAAGTTTAACATAGAACCCTATGTGAAATTCATTTGAAAATCTTTTTATCTGAAACCACTGAACCAATTAGGACTTGGCTTGGTAGCAATGGTCCTTAGATTGCCCTCTTTCAGGATTGTGTCGGATGACTTGGACTGTCAACAAAAATGGCCACTACAGCCGAGCTTAGTTTAACATTGGGCCTTATGAGAAAATTCATTGAAAAATCTTGTCTGAAACCACTTGACCGATTGGAACCAGACGTAGCAGCAGTGGTCCTTGGATTGTGTCCGATGACCCTGACTCTCAACCAAGATGGCTGCCACAGCTGAACTAAGTTTAACATAAGATCCTATGCGAAAATTCATTTAAAAATCTTCTTGTCTGAAACCACTGGGCCAATTAGAACAAGACTTGTAATGGTCCTCTTTCATAATTATGTCCGATGACCTGGACTGTCATCCAAGATGGCCACCACAGCCACACTAAAATCTTCTTCTCTGAAACCACTTGACCAATTTGAACCTGACTTGGCAGCAATGGTCCTTAGATTGTTAAATTAATTTAATTCATTCAAAAGTCTTCTCGTCTGAAACCACTTGGTCAACTTTAACCAGACATGGAAGAAGTGGTGCTTAGATGGTCCTCTCTCAAACTTGTATCCAATGGCCCAGACTATCAGTCAATGTGGGCACCATAGCCGAACTTAGTTATGTCTCCCCCCACTGTCTGTTCGTCTGTCTGTCACAAAATTGTCATCACTCTATCTCGTGCATCATACTTTGGATTTGGATAAAACTTGGCAGGAATACTTGTTAGGATATGTAGATGTGCATATATTCTTGTTTTTTTTATAAATCAATTTTTCACGGTTTAACCAGGGTAAAATATGGACTTTTGCCTTAGGACTACATGGAAGAAATTTTGTCAACACTCTATCTAATGCACCATACTTTGGAAATGGATGAAACTTGGCGGGAGTACTTGTTAGGGTATGCAGATATGTATGTATTTTGGTCTTTGTGAAAAGTCAATTTCTGAGGGTTGACCAGGGTAAAATATGGACTTAGCCATTCTGCCTTAGGACAGGATGGAAGAAATTTATTCATGCCTAGAGAGGAATATTGACACCTTTTTCTTTCTGACTTATGAAATCCAATTAATTACATATTTGATATCAGGTTTGTAATACAACTATTTTATGTTCCCTACTGGTAACATGCGGGTGGGGGGGAGTCATACCTTTTTGTATGCAAAAAGAACTGTTCTTGTTTAACATAGGACCCTATGGGATAATTCATTTAAAACCTTCTTGTTTGAAACCACTTGGCCAATTGGAACCAGACATGGCAGCAGTGGCCCTTAGATGGTACCTCTTTCAGAACTGTTTCTGATGACCTGGACTGTGGATAAAAATGGCTGCCACAGCCGAACTTACCTTAAGATTGAAATGTTTTTGTCTGAAACAAATTTGCTGATTGGAACCAGATTTGGCAGCAATGGTCCTTAGATGGTCCTCTTCCAGAAATTCTTCCAAGATCTGGCCGGCATAGCTAAATCTAGTTTAACCTAGGACCATATTGGAAATAAGATGGCCATCAATGTCTAACATAGAATCTAATGGTTTATGATTTTATGGCTGTTGATTGGCAAAGTGAATTCAGGTGAGCGATATCCTTGTATAAACTGATCTTATTTTTCATTTATAATTGTGAGAGTTATTACCCTTTGAAATAGAAATTATTGCCAAAATAAGCATTTGGTGTGTTTTCTCACATCTCTAGCTGGTAGGGGACATTGTATTGTCGGCAGTACTCTCAGAATGCTTGTGAATTTTTTGTCTTGCCTTCAACGAAAGTCGCAGAGTGAGACATAGGTATTATTGTCTCGCCTGCGATGATAATCGCAGAGTGAGACATGCGGCATAAACTATTTGTAGAAAGCTTTTTATTTCAGAAGGTAGAAGACCTGGATGATTCATATTTTGTTTGTAGATACCTTTTGTTATTAACTTTCCGTCTGTCTTATGTCCGTTGTCCTTGACCTCATTTTCATTCAGCGACTGCTTGAAAAAAAAATGTATAGTCATGTGAATTTCTCACTTATTATGAGTATTAGGATTACTATATTTGGTATATATGTTTCCTGCAATGTTTAAATGTCCGTCCGACAGGGTTCACCTGACCTCCACCTCATTTCATGGATCAGTGATCAAGGTTAAAGTTACATGATTAGGTCCGTTTCTCAGATACTATAAGCAGTAGGTCAACTATATGTGGTGCATGGAATGATTGCATGTCAGTCTGGCAGGTTTCATCCGTCCTTAACCTCATTTTCATGGTTCATTGGTCAATGTTAAGTTTTGTGTTTTGGTATGTTTTTCAAATACCATATGCAATAGGTCAACTATATTTGGTGTATGGAATGATCATTAGGTGTACATGTCTGTCTGGCTGGTGTCATTTGTGCTTGACCTCATTTTCATGGTTCATTGGTCAATGTTAAGTTTCTATTGTTTGGTCCTCTTCTCAGATACTATAAGTTATAGGTCAGCTATATGTGGTGTATGGAATGATTGTAAGGTGTGCATGTCTGTCTGACAGGTTTCATCTGACCTTGACCTCATTTGCATTGTTCATTGGTCAATGTTAAGTTTCTGTTGTTTGGTCTTCTCAGATGCTATAAGTAATAGGTCAACTATATTTGCTGTATGGAATGTATTTTATTATTTAACTGCTGGTTACTTATATTGAAATAGTCTCATTATTTTATAAAAATCTTTAAATAACATTAATAATGATAATAAATAATAAAAACTTTTAAGAGATCATTACTAAACAGTGATTAACAAAAACATTGGAAGGTGTGAAAATCTTAAAATAAAGTCACTCATGCATGAATGTTTAACATAGAATACAGTTCGCTCCAGTTCCTTCATAAAGATTAATTGGCTTATTTTCTAATTCACCCGGGTTAACCCAACATAAATTATTTATCTATCTTTGCTCATAATTTCCTCTGGCGCATTTGCATAAATAAACAAACCAAATAAATATGTTCTGTCAGGTGCGGTGACCAAAATATAAACTTTATTAATACATATTATTACAAACACATTCTCAGCTTTATCTTTAAAGTCTATTACAATATAACAAGTGCTATAAGCACTGAGAATATATATACTATCAACACTGAGATATACCAATATAAAAAAACAATATGTATAATCAGTACAAAATAATAATCAATATAAAACAATAATCTTTAAAATCAACACATTTTTAATCAAACTTCTACACTATTACCAGTAATGAACGTGTATCTCATGTGGTCACTGCCCTTTTTTTATCGTGTATTTCCTAAATATACCCCAATGACTGGTCAAACCAGTAAATCTGTATATATTTCTATAAATAGAAAATCCTTCCACAAGTTGTACATAAATATATTTATTTTCTAATTCACCCAGTTTAACCTAACATAAATTATTTATGTATCTTTGCTCATAATTTCCTCTGGCCCATTTGCATAAATAAACAAACCAAATAAATAGGTTCTGTCAGGTGCGATGACCAAAATCGAATGTAAAAAGAAAACAAAGTTGTATTAATCTAATCCTAAAGATTTAGATACTGATAGTCTTTCCTTTTTCCACCTGCCGTGAATTTTAAAAAGCGGGTCTGATACATTATTGTTAGCCGCAGCTGTGGGTCCGCCTGAACGAAAGCTATGCAATCCAAATTTACTAGGATCTGTACCTATTTCATGAAAAGCCGCTCTAACGAGCTCTCTCGAAGGCCTGTAGGAGAGATGTGTATTGCCTACTCTCAATGCATAATTTCCAGCTTTTTGTGAAAAATAATAGGTCTGAATAAATACATATCTGATCCTAAATTCATATTGGCTATCAAAAAATATTGTGACAAAATCTTAACTGGACATAAATTACTATTCAGTTTAGCAATATACAAATGATTACCTTTGTGAAAACAATCGGTCTTACTTTTTTCAAAAAAAATGTCTACATCCTTAAATGTTACATTTTTAGCCTTTAAACGATAGAGTTCATCATATCTAAAGAAGCCAAAATAAGATAGAAAACACACAGCTAACAGACGTAAATTTTTCAAATTGTTACCATATCATAAAATCTATTAAACATCTCAACAAGAATTTGTGCTTGACCTGCTTCCTTTTTAACCACCGTTCTATTTAGAATTCGTTTAGCCGCATCTACTATGCTTTTTACAACTGGAGAATCACAAGGATTGTTAACCGCAGCTAAATTATGTGCCCATTTTATTCCATAAAATGCCGATTCAACTGTACTATGATGTTTTTTTCGTACGCATTAAGCTCTGTAAATATATGCTAACATAAAGCTCATCAGCAGGTATGACTGATGTAATATCAGAGTAATTCTCTGCCCATGCAATAAACCTTTTGAAACTATAAGCGTATTTCTCTACAGTAGTGTTAGCTCTTGAAAATATACATGTAGCTGTAAGTTGATCGAAAAGACGTTTTAGTTCTGGATGAACAATTTTATTGGAGTTTTCCCAAAATCCAGACGAAAATATTTTCTGAAAACAAATTGGAAAAACAGCTTTGTATTTACATGAAACGATTCAACAACATACTATACAATAGCCTTACTCACTTTTTAAAAATTAACAATAATCAATAAAAACATTACCTATATCAAAATAGTCCTCCGTATTTCATAAATTGATGGTCCAGTGACCAGAGCTTCTACCCAGTGGTACAATACACAACGGATCCAGAGGCCCTTCACAAATGTCCAGTGACAAAACGTGCTAGTACCAATCATAATACAATGATCAATTGTCCTTCTGTGAAATAAACAGATCAAATTAAAGATCAGTGTAATGAAGACCCATCCAAGCGTATTGCAAGTATACTGCCATAGAATTTCCCGTTTGCAAATAATAAATTTTAAATGAGTTTTCAACCTTATCGTTAACACTTACATTTTACTTTTGTATGCAGTTTTGTGGATGAACTTGATGATGATATGAAAATAAAAAATATATTACGAACAAAAAAAAAGTTTTCAACCTTCTTAACCTTCTTAGCTAGGCTTTTCATAGTTTCACTCAAATTGCTTTCAATCCCAGAAAATTTATTGTTCATATAAGCCATAAGGAGAGAAAATAAATCGGCATTTGAAACCCTATTTAAGTCCGACTGCTTTGGTTTTTCTGACACTGACGTACCTGAATTGTCTTTAAACAAATTATCCAAACCTACAGTTTCGTGTTCACTATCCTGAGACATATTAAACTAGCAGAAAAAATTCCAATCAAACTTCTACACTATTACTAGTAATGAACGTGTATCTCATGTGGTCACTGCCCTTCTCGATAACTATTTATATCGTGTATTCTCTATATATACCCCATGACTGGTCAAACCAGTAAACCCATATAAATATAAATAGAAAATCCTACTGCAAGTTGTACATAAATATATTGAATATGTACAGATTGAAGAACTTTTGAAATTTTGTTTGCACAGCAGAATCATATTTACTGATTTTTTTATACATATGAAATAAGATATGTATTGAGATAAGTAAAAATTATTTTAACATAGCAACATAATTAGATATGAAAATATGACTTTTTACAATATTTTTATCAAAGTTTTTTGTTTTTTTTTTAATTTGGGGGGGGGGGGGGGGGGGGAGGGAGGTTCTTTCAGTTCATCTCAAGGAATTGACAAATACTATCCAGTTCCTGCAATGCCTTAAAACTTTTCCTTGTGCACAAGGTTTGTCTGTATTCAAGAGTACCGGTATTTTTTTAAAATTTGGCCATATTTCATAAAAAATTTCACAGTTTGCTTTTTGTAGTCATTTTACTTAATGTTTAAAAAAATGGCCATATTTGTCAATCCGTTCTGATAAATAAAAAATTAATTCATATTAATGTTTCAATAACAGTTCTTTTTTTCTCAATTTGTAAAAGCATATATGAATAATAACAAGGTGTCAGGATTATTTATACACATGTATTTGTTTGTTTAGTTGGGGTTTTACGCCTTTTTCAGCACATTTGGCTATTTCGCGGCGGCCAGTTTTTATTGGTGGAGGATGCCGGAGTACCTGGAGAGAACCACCGACCTTCGGTAGGAAAATTGGCAATCCTTGTCAATTAAGATCGGAGTCGAACACACCCCGCCACAGGTGAGATTCGAACTCACAACCTCAGTGATGACAGGCTAGTGATCATTAGTAGTCATGACGAACTACCTAGACCACTCGGCCACCGAGGCCCCTTTATACACATGTAGTATTCTCAAGCTTCTATATTTGGTATATGGAATGATCGTAAGATTCACATTTCCAACTGGCAGATAATTGATAAGTTAATAATATTTTCTGTATTGAATGAATGTTATGTGTATATGTCTGTCTGGCAGGTGTCATCTTACCTTGACCTCATTTTATGGTTCATTGGTCAAAGTTCAGTTTTCGCGATGAAGTGTGTTTCTAAGATACTTTAAGCAATAGGTTAACTAAATTTGGTGTATGGAATGATTTTACAGCCTACATGTTTGTCTGATAGGGTTTATCTGACTTGACTTCATTTTCATTCATCATTAAAATGTTAATTTAATGTAAAGCTTATATAAACTTATTTGTTTTTACTTTCAACATAAATTCACTTATGAACACTAAAACAGGCAAGACATTTCAGTGTGTCCACTCTTGTTGTTAAAAAAACCTTTTGATGAATAGAATACTTTTATTAGTTAGACTCTTTTATTATTTGTTAGTAAAATGAAATATATAGGATATCATTTTATTCTTCCAAAGTTGGTGTAAAACTGTAAGTGTAATTGCTGTTAAACAGAAAAAGAAAAGTTTTATTTTTTGTGCCACACTATTTATAATTAATAACTAGATGTTTTTAAATAAAAAGAGGCAACATCATTCTGTAAGTTCTGTTTAGGGAGTTTTAAGTGTACTCTATATGTAGTTTTATCATTTCACATTAAATATACAAATCTAATTCAATGTTTTGATGTTCACAGATGTATAAAATTTTTATTTTTATTATTCCTTAATTTCAGGACATACATAAAATGCCACAGTGATATCTAATGACTTCGAGGTTCATGAAATTATATTTGTTTGTTTGTATCTATTATATCTGCAAAATGATTGTACTGAAATAAGTGATTTTAGGTATAAAATGCCTTGGTTCAGTTCGATTTTAGATAATAGATATTTTTTCTTATTATAACAGCATTGTTTGTTAATTGAATGAAAATATTCATTAACATTATAAAGTTTAAAGTTTAAGAATATTAACGTCTTATCTTAAAATTTACATATTTGCATGTTGTGATACTGTTTTCGAGCAAAGGAAATCTTACCTTTATGAACTCAACTGGTTATTTTTAATTTGTCATAAAAGTTGGATTTTGTTTATTTTCTTTTTTCCTGATATCTTGAAAATTTATCTCACTTTTTTCCTATCGACAGTTCATGTAGAACAAAGTCATTGCCTTTACAAAACATTCTTTTAATCTTTTTCACCCATCCATAAACCTTTTGGTATTTAATTTTTCCCACTCAGGGAGATTTATAATAACAATACTTGGTAGAAATGGTCCTTAAATGATCCTCCTGACCCCATCTGTAAACAAAAAGAGAACATAGCTGAAAATTGGTTTAACTCAAAAACCTATAGATCTTGTCCAACACCTTCAAACCAGTTGTTACCAAACAATAGAATTGGTCTTCTAGAATTATATTGAATGATCCCATCCACTAACCAAGATGGCTGACAGAACCCAACTTAGTTTAGCATAGGACCCAGTGGAAAATTTTCTGAAAGATCTTTTTGTCTTAAACAATGAAGCTAATTGGGATCAGTTTTTAGTTGCTCCCTTTCAGAATTGTGTGTGATGACCTGACACATCAAATAAGATGATTACCAAAGCTGACTTAAAAATTGGAAAGCTTGCCTTAGGAATTTGTTGTCTGTAAAAAATACTAAGCAAGTTGTACCCAAATTTGGCAGTAATGCATATCAGACACATTTACCAGAAGTTCCTCCTCTATGGCCTTTTATAGGTAAATTATATCAATGTGTGCAATACAGGTTTCTTTGAGTTTGTAGTTCAAATATTATTGGAGAAAAGTAAACTGATGAGATATATTAATTGTAAACCACATGCACCCAATTAAACTGTTATAGATTAAAAAACAGAGCTTCCTCTTTTACAATATGAGCGGAGAGAATCATTTAAACTTATACCATTAAAAGTATTTCATTAATCTATTAGATAGACTAAAGTTATACTATATTTTAAAATCCTGATATACTAAACTCTGTTGGAAAATTTCAGCATGATAATATGCCATGATCATTATACATGTATTTTCAATAATCTTAAATGTTTTTTTCTTGCATGTAATTGTCTTTTACTCTAATCTTTCCTCTTTAATGTTTTGTAAGTTACTTATTGCCCCTTAGAGGGCCTGTTTATTGGATAAACATTATGTTATATTTTATCAACTGCAAATGAAACTGATTGTGTGTCATATATAATTTCCCAAATAATTTTGTAATTGTATAAAATTTTAATCATGACATTAGTAAAATGTTTTCTTATGAGAACATGTTTTTATATGTTTTTATTATGATACATATACAAATATCACATTTGACATTTTTTGTGTCGCCTGCGGAACACATGGTCGACACATAGGGATCACTATCTGTCATCTTGTGTCTTTCGTCTTGAATCGTCTTGCGTCCTCACACTTTTCTTCTCTCCTCAACTACTCGTAAACTGCTCAAAGGAATTTGGTGAAACTTTCTCTATGCATTAACCTTAATGCAAAGGTGTGCATATATATTTCATTTTTAGAAAAATTTTTATTTTTTTTGTAAAAAATGACATTTTTGAAAAAGAAAGGGGGGGGGTCAAAACTTCTATCCTCAACTACTCCATAACAGCTCAAAGGAATTTGATGAAAAATTCTCTGTGCATTAACCTTAATGCAAAGGTGTGCATATATATTTCATTAATAGAAAATTTTTAATTTTTTGGGGTAAAAATTGACATTTTTGGAAAAAAAAGGGGGTTCAAAACTTCTATCCTCAACTACTCCATAACCACTCAAAGCAATTTGATGAAACTTTCTCTGTGCATTAACCTTAATGCAAAGGTGTGCATATATATTTCATTTTTAGAAAATTTTAATATCTTTTGTAAAAAATGACATCTGCAGGCGACACATGTCTTCCTTGGAAGACTCGCACATTTTTTTAAACTTTATTTTTAACTTCGCTGTTAATATTGATATGATTTCAAAATTGAGTCTTTGCATAGACTTAAACACAATTATATTTATTTCAGATTGTACATAAAATTGTTTAGTTTTAGCAGAATATTTTTGTGTCGCCTGTGGAACACATGGTCGACACATAGGGATCACTTCCTGTCGTCTTGCGTCGTCACACTTTTCTTCTATCCTCAACTACTCTTAAACCGCTCAAAGGAATTTGATGAAACTTTCTCTGTGCATTAAACTTAATGCTCAGGTATGCATATATATTTCATTTGTAGAAAATTTTAAATTTTCTTTTGTAAACAGAGGGGGGGTCAAAACTTCTATCCTATACTACTCCATAACCGCTCAAAGCAATTTGATGAAACTTTCTCTGTGCATTAACCTTAATGCCCAGGTATGCATATATATTTCATTTGTAGAAAATTTAAAATTTTTTTTTTGCAAAAAAAGAAGGGGTCAAAACTTTTTTCCTCAACTCCTCCATAACCGCTCAAAGGAATTTGATGAAACTTTCTCCATGCATTAACCTTAATGCACAGGTGTGCATATATATTTCATTTTTGAAAAATATAAATTTTTTTTTTGTATAAATTGACATTTTTGCCAAAAAAAGGGGGGGTTCAAAACTTCTATCCTCAACTACTCCATAACCGCTCAAAGCAATTTGATGAAACTGAAATTGAATGGTGTGAATATATATTTCATTTTAAGAAAAACTTTAATATCTTTTGTAAAAATTGACGTCTGCAGGCGACACATGTCTTCGTTGGAAGACTCACACATTTTTTTTAAATTTATAGTACATGCATGTGTTTTAATGTATTTAACTCTTTTTAGAACCCATTATATTATCAATACATTTTCTTTTTACCTCTATCCCACCACAGTCGGGTTTGTAATAATGTATACAGTCAGATATCTGGGCCTTAAATTGGCCCTCTCAAACACAGTGAAAGTCTTTATTCATTTCTAAAGTCCAATCGTTTGTCCCATTATGTCCTAGTTAATTAAGTCTTGATTGTTTGAACACTTGTTTCTCCATTCCTATCATTACTGATGCTTATTATTTAGTGGTCAACATGAGGTCCGTCAGAATTTACTATTATCTGCAAAAGTGAAGAATATTTTGATTTCATTGAAGAGGTGATGAAACTTTATTGTATTGAAAGCAAATTGAATTAAAAGAAAGGTTAGATTTTGACCGTGAATGATTTATACTAAGGGGTGATACTATAAAAAAAATCAGCCTATCATACCTTATACATACCAGTCCATATGTATGATTCCAGGCAATATGAACTGTTAGAATCAATGCCTTCTTATATTGTTTACAATCTATTCCATAAGAAGGCAGAATATTGTATAAAAGTTTTTGTTTATTACTACATGTGCTAAGCAAATTTGAATATTTCTGTATTTGCCATGGTTATTTTGAAAAAAATAAAACTTTCTTTTTTGAAGTTCCAGCACAAAAATTAGTTTTGTAGATCTGCTATTACTTTATCTATCAAAAATTCTGTTTCATGGTTTTTATTAGAGCCTTATCAGAACAAGATTACTGTTCTACTTTAAAAAAAATCATAATATTGGTGATTTATTGATGCTCAAAGTAATACATATGTGTATTTCTGTGAGAAAAATAAATATCAGGTTATTTAAATTTATCACAGATGACAATTTAAAATGACATAAGCAATCAGATTAATGATTTATAAAAAATGTTTATATTGTAAATTGATATAAGATATAAGGACTAATAAATCGTATTTTCTGTGCATATATGTTTAACTTAATGTACACATAGAGTATAACCAAACTTTTATTTAAACATTTTACTGCTGTTTGAAATGTACCAAAAAACACCTGAACAATTAGAAACTTTTAGTTGAAAGTATTTTTACTGATTTAGTAATTTTAACATTTTCTGTTCTCTACAAAAAAGAATTTGATATTTTGCAAATGTTTTCGTATGATTATAACAAAGATACAGCTTTTAAAACAAGCTTTTTTTTTATGCTGATTTGATAATTTTTATAACAGTTATTGCCCTTGGAAATAGAAATTATTGCCAGAATATTAGTTTTCCATACTTTTTTGCAAACCCTTTTATCAACTGATCTTATTTGTTTAAGTATATGAGCTTATAAAGATGAGCTATGGATCACTTTTGAGTGTGACACTGTACTGATAATTATTTTGAGAGTTATTGCCCTTGTAAATAGGAATACTATGTAAAGTAAAAATATGGTTCTAGTCAGTAGGGGATATTGTATTGCTCAGCAATACTGTTAGAATGCTTGGTATTGATATTTCTTTGTCTTAGATATGTTCCTGAAAAGAGGGTTTCTGTTAATGTGGTATAAGCAGAAATATATTTAATTGTAATCAAGAAGAAATATATTTAATTGTAATCAGATATGGATGTTTGAGAGATGTAAGCAATGTTGATTTATATTTTTGTAATTAAGGTCTTTCCCACTACAGTGGAAAGACCTTACTGTATTTCTTCTGATTATTATTATTATTATTATTATTATTGTTCTTCTTTTCTGCCATCAATTGACGAAAAGTGTCTTGACATATCTTTTCGATACTTGGTACCATTATTTGGTCATACCGGTACTCGCCTTGACCGACCCTGTGAAACCGATCTATTTTTAGTAACGGAGTTATCTGCCCCAGACCGGAAAACCTTGTGCACAGATCTCCTCCTAAACCATAACCGGTATAAAAAATCTGAAGTGTGGAAAATGTCGCTGGACTCCTGGCAACATGTCATCACTCAAAAAAAAAAATTTCTGGTTACGCGTTTTTGACTCGAAAAGTGTCGCGACTCGTCAAATTTTTTTCTTCAAAACGGTAAGTCCTAGAGACTTGGGACCTTCACCAATCATCCTGGATGACATATGTTGCATTCAAAAATGTCAAGGTCAAAGGTCAAATCTCAAGGTCAGAGGTCATGGTACACCTTGTTATCAGGTTAACTCAAAAACCATACAAAATTTAAGCAGACATGTAATGGGGAAAATACTTGTCTAATTTAGACCTTTATTTCATATAAAGGGTCGAACCCTGTACGACAAACGGTTTTCGAGTTATAGCCCTTAACGCGTTTCGGCTAAATGGTTTTTGGCCTATAACTTGAAAATGGTTCGAGATAACATAGTAAACATATGGGTTATTGGTGACCGTCAACTTATTCCCTTCAATTTAAAATCAAACTTGATTGGCTAATGGCGGCCATTTACAAAATGGCCGACACTGTAAACAGTTTTTGTAGAAAAACACGTAAACCGTACAAAATTGAAGCAGACAATACATGGGAAAATTGTTCGTCACGTCAAAATCTACAAATAAGTCTTCAGGACCGAAACCGTAAAACTTGTCGTTTTTGAGTTATTGCACTTGATTCGTATGTTAAAACTGGTTTTTTGCTTATAACTTTTAAACCGTAACAGATACTATAATAAACATGATACTTAAAATGTTCCTTTTGTAAAAACCTACAATTTGAGTCCAAGAAGTGTATGATTCGGTTGAACAGTTTCAAAATGGCGGTCAAAACAAGTTTCGCAAAACATGTTTTTTGCCAATAACTTGAAAACCGTATTAGATAGTATAGTAAACATGTTACTTAAATGAATCAGCATGCAAAGACCTACAATTTGAGTCAAAGGTCAAAGGTCATGGGTCAAGGTCATTCCCTAGCAACAAGGTAACGTTAATGAAAAGTCCATAGCAACCATATGTATTCTTAACCAAGACTACCTTCTTAGTTTAGAGGTAAGTTTTAATAACCGGAAGTGACCTTCTGTCCATAGCAACCGACAAAGTCCTTAACAACCATACTTTTTCTGACACTAGGCCCCTTGATCTTTATTCTGGAACCTATATGATAACTATTGGCAACATTTTATCGTAAACAAAATGACTCAATTGTCTTAAGTATTTGTATAGGACACCATAACACTAACTAGAGACGGGGAAAGACCTCACATTTGTTCTCTGAACAAATGACTTTTTAATTATTAAGGTCTTTCCCACTACAGTGGAAAGACCTTACTGTATTTCTTCTGATTATTATTATTATTATTATTATTATTATTATTATTGTTCTTCTTTTCTGCCATCAATTGACGAAAAGTGTCTTGACATATCTTTTCGATACTTGGTACCATTATTTGGTCATACGGGTACTCGCCTTGACCGACCCTGTGAAACCGATCTATTTTTAGTAACGGAGTTATCTGCCCCAGACCGGAAAACCTTGTGCACAGATCTCCTCCTAAACCATAACCGGTATCAAAAATCTGAAGTGTGGAAAATGTCGCTGGACTCCTGGCAACATGTCATCACGCAAAAAAAAAAATTTCCATCAACTTCCTGGTTACGCGTTTTTGACTCGAAAAGTGTCGCGACTCGTCAAATTTTTTTCTTCAAAACGGTAAGTCCTAGAGACTTGGGACCTTCACCAATCATCCTGGATGACATATGTTGCATTCAAAAATGTCAAGATCAAAGGTCAAATCTCAAGGTCAGAGGTCATGGTACACCTTGTTATCAGGTTAACTCAAAAACCATACAAAATTTAAGCAGACATGTAATAGGGAAAATACTTGTCTAATTTAAACCTTTATTTCATATAATGGGTCGAACCCTGTACGACAAACGGTTTTCGAGTTATAGCCCTTAACGCGTTTCGGCTAAATGGTTTTTGGCCTATAACTTGAAAATGGTTCGAGATAACATAGTAAACATATGGGTTATTGGTGACCGTCAACTTATTCCCTTCAATTTAAAATCAAACTTGATTGGCTAATGGCGGCCATTTTCAAAATGGCCGACACTGTAAACAGTTTTTGTAGAAAAACACGTAAACCGTACAAAATTGAAGCAGACAATACATGGGAAAATTGTTCGTTACGTCGAAATCTACAAAAAAGTCTTGAGGACCGAAACCGTAAAACTTGTCGTTTTTGAGTTATTGCACTTGATTCGTATGTTAAAACTGGTTTTTTGCTTATTACTTTTAAACCGTAACAGATACTATAATAAACATGTATACTTAAAATGTTCCTTTTGTAAAAACCTACAATTTGAGTCCAAGAAGTGTATGATTCGGTTGAACAGTTTCAAAATGGCGGTCAAAACAAGTTTCGCAAAACATGTTTTTTGCCAATAACTTGAAAACCGTATTAGATAGTATAGTAAACATGTATACTTAAATGAATCAGTATGCAAAGACCTACAATTTGAGTCAAAGGTCAAAGATCATGGGTCAAGGTCATTCCCTAGCAACAAGGTAACGTTTATGAAAAGTCCATAGCAACCATATGTATTCTTAACCAACACTACCTTCTGAGTTTAGAAATAAGTTTTATAACCGGAAGTGACCTTCTGTCCATAGCAACCGACAAAGTCCTTAACAACCATACTTTTTCTGACACTAGGCCCCTTGATCTTTATTCTGGAACCTATATGATAACTATTGGCAACATTTTATCGTAAACAAAATGACTCAATTGTCTTAAGTATTTGTATAGGACACCATAACACTAACTAGAGACGGGGAAAGACCTCACATTTGTTCTCTGAACAAATGACTTTTTAATTAAGGTCTTTCCCACTACAGTGGAAAGACCTTACTGTATTTCTTCTGATTATTAAGGTCTTTCCCACTACAGTGGAAAGACCTTATTGTATTTCTTCTGATTATTATTAAGGTCTTTCCCACTACAGTGGAAAGACCTTATTGTATTTCTTCTGATTATTAAGGTCTTTCCCACTACAGTGGAAAGACCTTATTGTATTTCTTCTGATTATTAAGGTCTTTCCCACTACAGTGGAAAGACCTTATTGTATTTCTTCTGATTATTATTATTATTATTATTCTTCTTCTTTTCCGCGGTCACTATAACAAAAGTGTCGCGACATATCTTTACGATACTTGGTACCATTATTCGGTCATACTCTGACTCGCTTTGACTGACCCTGCGAAACTGATCTATTTTTAGTTACGGAGTTATCTGCCCGACATTCAAAAACCTTGTTTGCAGATAAACTCAGAAACCGTAACCGTTATCAAAAATCTGAAGCGGGGGAAATGTTGCTAGACTCCTGGTCATGATTCGTCACGCAAAAAAAAACTTTCGATCAACTTCCTGGTTACGCGTTTTTGACTCGAAGAGTGTCGCGACTCGTCAAAATTTTTTTCTTCAAAACGGTAAGTCCTAGAGACTTGGGACCTTCACCAATCATCCTGGATGACATATGTTGCATTCAAAAATGTCAATGTCAAAGGTCAAATCTCAAGGTCAGAGGTCATGGTACACCTTGTTATCAGGTTAACTCAAAAACCATACAAAATTTAAGCAGACATGTAATGGGGAAAATACTTGTCTCATTTAGACCTTTATTTGATATAAATGGTCGAACCCTGTACGACAAACGGTTTTCGAGTTATAGCCCTTAACGCGTTTCGGCTAAATGGTTTTTGGCCTATAACTTGAAAATGGTTCGAGATAACATAGTAAACATATGGGTTATTGGTGACCGTCAACTTATTCCCTTCAATTTAAAATCAAACTTTATTGGCTAATGGCGGCCATTTTCAAAATGGCCGACACTGTAAACAGTTTTTGTGGAAAAGCACGTAAACCGTACAAAATTGAAGCAGACAATACATGGGAAAATTGTTCGTCACATCGAAATCTACAAAAAAGTCTTAGGACCGAAACCGTAAGTTCTACGATGACTCCTTAAAGAGTTACTGCCCCTGACGTATGTTTGTTTTATACTATATCTCGAAAACCATTATAGATATGAAGAAAATGTTAATACAAAAAAAGATCAGTTACAAAAGATCTACATTTTAGTACCAAGGTCAAAAGTCAGATATCAAGGTCATCCAAAAAGCCCTTAGCAACCGATGGAAAAGTACCTAGCAACCATATATATTTATGTTCAGGATCATATTATAGAGCCATAGAGGTCAAAATGGAAGGTCAAGGGTCAAGGTCATCGAAAAAGTCCTTAGTAACCGACGGAAAAGTACCTAGCAACCATATATATTTATGCTGAGGATCATATTATAGAGCCATAGAGGTCAAAATTGAAGGTCAAGGATCAAGGTCATTGAAAAAGTCCTTAGCAACCGATGGAAAAGTACCTAGCAACCATATATATTTATGCTCAGGATCATATTATAGAGCCATAGAGGTCAAAATGGAAGGTCAAAATCAAGGTCATTGAAAAAGTCCTTAGCAACCGATGGAAAAGTACCTAGCAACCATATATATTTCTGTTCAGGACTCTATTTTAGAGCTGTAGAGATCAAAATGGAAGGTCAAGGTCATCGAAAAAGCCCTTAGCAACCGATTGAAAAGTACCTAGCAACCATATATATTTATGTTCAGAATCCTGATTTAGAGCTGTAGAGGTGAAAATGGAAGGTCAAGGGTCAAGGTCAATGAAAAAGTCCTTAGCAACCGATAGAAAAGTACCTAGCAACCATATATATTTATGTTCAGGACCCTATTTTAGAGCTGTAGAGATCAAAATGGAAGGTCATGGTCAAGGTCATAGAAAAAGTCATTAGCAACCGATGTAAAAGTACCTAGCAACCATATATATCTATGTTCAGGAACCTCTTTCAGAGCTGTAGAGGTCAAATCAAAGGTCAATGGTCAAGGTCATGGTGACAGAGTCCTATATTTTGACTAATATCCTTAGCAACTGAGGATTAAAAGGTCAATTTGACACGGGAAAGACCTTGCAATTGTTCTCTGAACAATTGTCTTTTTAATTATTATTATTCTTCTTCTTTTCCGCGGTCACTATAACAAAAGTGTCGCGACATATCTTTACGATACTTGGTACCATTATTCGGTCATACTCTGACTCGCTTTGACTGACCCTGCGAAACCGATCTATTTGAAGTAACGGAGTTATCTGCCCGACATTCAAAAACCTTGTTTGCAGATAAACTCAGAAACCGTAACCGTTATCAAAAATCTGAAGCGGGGGAAATGTTGCTAGACTCCTGGTCATGATTCGTCACGCAAAAAAAAAAATTTCGATCAACTTCCTGGTTACGCGTTTTTGACTCGAAAAGTGTCGCGACTCGTCAAAATTTTTTTCTTCAAAACGGTAAGTCCTAGAGACTTGGGACCTTCACCAATCATCCTGGATGACATATGTTGCATTCAAAAATGTCAAGGTCAAAGGTCAAATCTCAAGGTCAGAGGTCATGGTACACCTTGTTATCAGGTTAACTCAAAAACCATACAAAATTTAAGCAGACATGTAATGGGGAAAATACTTGTCTCATTTAGACCTTTATTTGATATAAAGGGTCGAACCCTGTACGACAAACTGTTTTCGAGTTATAGCCCTTAACGCGTTTCGGCTAAATGGTTTTTGGCCTATAACTTGAAAATGGTTCGAGATAACATAGTAAACATATGGGTTATTGGTGACCGTCAACTTATTCCCTTCAATTTAAAATCAAACTCGATTGGCTAATGGCGGCCATTTTCAAAATGGCCGACACTGTAAACAGTTTTTGTGGAAAAGCACGTAAACCGTACAAAATTGAAGCAGACAATACATGGGAAAATTGTTCGTCACGTCGAAATCTACAAAAAAGTCTTCAGGACCGAAACCGTAAGTTCTACGATGACTCCTTAAAGAGTTACTGCCCCTGACGTATGTTTGTTTTATACTATATCTCGAAAACCATTATAGATATGAAGAAAATGTTAATACAAAAAAAGATCAGTTACAAAAGATCTACATTTTAGTACCAAGGTCAAAAGTCAGATATCAAGGTCATCCAAAAAGCCCTTAGCAACCGATGGAAAAGTACCTAGGAACCATATATATTTATGTTCAGGATCATATTATAGAGCCATAGAGGTCAAAATGGAAGGTCAAGGGTCAAGGTCATCGAAAAAGTCCTTAGTAACCGACGGAAAAGTACATAGCAACCATATATATTTATGCTGAGGATCATATTATAGAGCCATAGAGGTCAAAATTGAAGGTCAAGGATCAAGGTCATTGAAAAAGTCCTTAGCAACCGATGGAAAAGTACCTAGCAACCATATATATTTATGCTCAGGATCATATTATAGAGCCATAGAGGTCAAAATGGAAGGTCAAAATCAAGGTCATTGAAAAAGTCCTTAGCAACCGATGGAAAAGTACCTAGCAACAATATATATTTCTGTTCAGAATCCTGTTTTAGAGCTGTAGAGGTGAAAATGGAAGGTCAAGGGTCAAGGTCAATGAAAAAGTCCTTAGCAACCGATAGAAAAGTACCTAGCAACCATATATATTTATGTTCAGGACCCTATTTTAGAGCTGTAGAGATCAAAATGGAAGGTCGTGGTCAAGGTCATAGAAAAAGTCATTAGCAACTGATGTAAAAGTACCTAGCAACCATATATATCTATGTTCAGGAACCTCTTTCAGAGCTGTAGAGGTCAAATCAAAGGTCAATGGTCAAGGTCATGGTGACAGAGTCCTATATTTTGACTAATATCCTTAGCAACTGAGGATTAAAAGGTCAATTTGACACGGGAAAGACCCTTATTGTATTTCTTCTGATTATTATTAAGGTCTTTCCCACTACAGTGGAAAGACCTTACTGTATTTCTTCTGATTATTATTATTATTATTATTCTTCTTCTTTTCCGCGGTCACTATAACAAAAGTGTCGCGACATATCTTTACGATACTTGGTACCATTATTCGGTCATACTCTGACTCGCTTTGACTGACCCTGCGAAACCGATCTATTTTTAGTAACGGAGTTATCTGCCCGACATTCAAAAACCTTGTGTGCAGATAAACTCAGAAACCGTAACCGTTATCAAAAATCTGAAGCGGGGGAAATGTTTCTAGACTCCTGGTCATGATTCGTCACGCAAAAAAAAACATTTCGATCAACTTCCTAGTTACGCGTTTTTGACTCGAAAAGTGTCGCGACTCGTCAAATTTTTTTTCTTCAAAACGGTTAGTCCTAGAGACTTGGGACCTTCACCAATCATCCTGGATGACATATGTTGCATTCAAAAATGTCAAGGTCAAAGGTCAAATCTCAAGGTCAGAGGTCATGGTACACCTTGTTATCAGGTTAACTCAAAAACCATACAAAATTTAAGCAGACATGTAATGGGGAAAATACTTGTCTCATTTAGACCTTTATTTGATATAAATGGTCGAACCCTGTACGACAAACGGTTTTCCAGTTATAGCCCTTAACGCGTTTCGGCTAAATGGTTTTTGGCCTATAACTTGAAAATGGTTCGAGATAACATAGTAAACATATGGGTTATTGGTGACCGTCAACTTATTCCCTTCAATTTAAAATCAAACTCGATTGGCTAATGGCGGCCATTTTCAAAATGGCCGACACTGTAAACAGTTTTTGTGGAAAAGCACGTAAACCGTACAAAATTGAAGCAGACAATACATGGGAAAATTGTTCGTCACGTCGAAATCTACAAAAAAGTCTTCAGGACCGAAACCGTAAGTTCTACGATGACTCCTTAAAGAGTTACTGCCCCTGACGTATGTTTGTTTTATACTATATCTCGAAAACCATTATAGATATGAAGAAAATGTTAATACAAAAAAAGATCAGTTACAAAAGATCTACATTTTAGTACCAAGGTCAAAAGTCAGATATCAAGGTCATCCAAAAAGCCCTTAGCAACCGATGGAAAAGTACCTAGCAACCATATATATTTATGTTCAGGGTCATATTATAGAGCCATAGAGGTCAAAATGGAAGGTCAAGGATCAAGGTCATCGAAAAAGTCCTTAGTAACCGACGGAAAAGTACCTAGCAACCATATATATTTATGCTGAGGATCATATTATAGAGCCATAGAGGTCAAAATTGAAGGTCAAGGATCAAGGTCATTGAAAAAGTCCTTAGCAACCGATGGAAAAGTACCTAGCAACCATATATATTTATGCTCAGGATCATATTATAGAGCCATAGAGGTCAAAATGGAAGGTCAAAATCAAGGTCATTGAAAAAGTCCTTAGCAACCGATGGAAAAGTACCTAGCAACCATATATATTTCTGTTCAGAATCCTGTTTTAGAGCTGTAGAGGTGAAAATGGAAGGTCAAGGGTCAAGGTCAATGAAAAAGTCCTTAGCAACCGATAGAAAAGTACCTAGCAACCATATATATTTATGTTCAGGACCCTATTTTAGAGCTGTAGAGATCAAAATGGAAGGTCATGGTCAAGGTCATAGAAAAAGTCATTAGCAACCGATGTAAAAGTACCTAGCAACCATATATATCTATGTTCAGGAACCTCTTTCAGAGCTGTAGAGGTCAAATCAAAGGTCAATGGTCAAGGTCATGGTGACAGAGTCCTATATTTTGACTAATATCCTTAGCAACTGAGGATTAAAAGGTCAATTTGACACGGGAAAGACCTTGCAATTGTTCTCTGAACAATTGTCTTTTTAATTATTATTATTATTCTTCTTCTTTTCCGCGGTCACTATAACAAAAGTGTCGCGACATATCTTTACGATACTTGGTACCATTATTCGGTCATACTCTGACTCGCTTTGACTGACCCTGCGAAACCGATCTATTTTTAGTAACGGAGTTATCTGCCCGACATTCAAAAACCTTGTTTGCAGATAAACTCAGAAACCGTAACCGTTATCAAAAATCTGAAGCGGGGGAAATGTTGCTAGACTGCTGGTCATGATTCGTCACGCAAAAAAAAAAAATTCGATCAACTTCCTGGTTACGCGTTTTTGACTCGAAAAGTGTCGCGACTCGTCAAAATTTTTTTCTTCAAAACGGTAAGTCCTAGAGACTTGGGACCTTCACCAATCATCCTGGATGACATATGTTGCATTCAAAAATGTCAAGGTCAAAGGTCAAATCTCAAGGTCAGAGGTCATGGTACACCTTGTTATCAGGTTAACTCAAAAACCATACAAAATTTAAGCAGACATGTAATGGGGAAAATACTTGTCTCATTTAGACCTTTATTTGATATAAAGAGTCGAACCCTGTACGACAAACTGTTTTCGAGTTATAGCCCTTAACGCGTTTCGGCTAAATGGTTTTTGGCCTATAACTTGAAAATGGTTCGAGATAACATAGTAAACATATGGGTTATTGGTGACCGTCAACTTATTCCCTTCAATTTAAAATCAAACTCGATTGGCTAATGGCGGCCATTTTCAAAATGGCCGACACTGTAAACAGTTTTTGTGGAAAAGCACGTAAACCGTACAAAATTGAAGCAGACAATACATGGGAAAATTGTTCGTCACGTCGAAATCTACAAAAAAGTCTTCAGGACCGAAACCGTAAGTTCTACGATGACTCCTTAAAGAGTCACTGCCCCTGACGTATGTTTGTTTTATACTATATCTCGAAAACCATTATAGATATGAAGAAAATGTTAATACAAAAAAAGATCAGTTACAAAAGATCTACATTTTAGTACCAAGGTCAAAAGTCAGATATCAAGGTCATCCAAAAAGCCCTTAGCAACCGATGGAAAAGTACCTAGCAACCATATATATTTATGTTCAGGATCATATTATAGAGCCATAGAGGTCAAAATGGAAGGTCAAGGGTCAAGGTCAACGAAAAAGTCCTTAGTAACCGACGGAAAAGTACCTAGCAACCATATATATTTATGCTGAGGATCATATTATAGAGCCATAGAGGTCAAAATTGAAGGTCAATTATCAAGGTCATTGAAAAAGTCCTTAGCAACCGATGGAAAAGTACCTAGCAACCATATATATTTATGCTCAGGATCATATTATAGAGCCATAGAGGTCAAAATGGAAGGTCAAAATCAAGGTCATTGAAAAAGTCCTTAGCAACCGATGGAAAAGTACCTAGCAACCATATATATTTCTGTTCAGAATCCTGTTTTAGAGCTGTAGAGGTGAAAATGGAAGGTCAAGGGTCAAGGTCAATGAAAAAGTCCTTAGCAACCGATAGAAAAGTACCTAGCAACCATATATATTTATGTTCAGGACCCTATTTTAGAGCTGTAGAGATCAAAATGGAAGGTCATGGTCAAGGTCATAGAAAGTCATTAGCAACCGATGTAAAAGTACCTAGCAACCATATATATCTATGTTCAGGAACCTCTTTCAGAGCTGTAGAGGTCAAATCAAAGGTCAATGGTCAAGGTCATGGTGACAGAGTTCTATATTTTGACTAATATCCTTAGCAACTGAGGATTAAATGACACGGGAAAGACCTTGCAATTGTTCTCTGAACAATTGTCTTTTTAATTATTATTATTAAGGTCTTTCCCACTACAGTGGAAAGACCTTACTGTATTTCTTCTGATTATTATTATTATTGTTCTTCTTTTCTGCCATCAATTGACGAAAAGTGTCTTGACATATCTTTTCGATACTTGGTACCATTATTTGGTCATACCGGTACTCGCCTTGACCGACCCTGTGAAACCGATCTATTTTTAGTAACGGAGTTATCTGCCCCAGACCGGAAAACCTTGTGCACAGATCTCCTCCTAAACCATAACCGGTATCAAAAATTTGAAGTGTGGAAAATGTTGCTGGACGCCTGGCAACATGTCATCATGCAAAAAATTTTTTTTCGATCAACTTCCTAGTTACGCGTTTTTGACCCGAAAAGTGTCGCGACGCGTCAAATTTTTTTTCTTCAAAACAGTTAGCCCTAGAGACTTGGGACCTTCACCAATCATCGTGGATGACATATGTTGCATTCAAAAATGTCAAGGTCAAAGGTCAAATCTCAAGGTCAGAGGTCATGGTACACCTTGTTATCAGGTTAACTCAAAAAACATACAAAATTTAAGCAGACATGTAATGGGGAAAATACTTGTCTAATTTAGACCTTTATTTCATATAAAGGGTCGAACCCTGTACGAAAAACGGTTTTCGAGTTATAGCCCTTAACGCGTTTCGGCTAAATGGTTTTTGGCCTATAACTTGAAAATGGTTCGAGATAACATAGTAAACATATGGGTTATTGGTGACTGTCAACTTATTCCCTTCAATTTAAAATCAAACTTGATTGGCTAATGGCGGCCATTTTCAAAATGGCCGACACCGTAAACAGTTTTTATGAAATAACACTTAAACCGTACAAAATTGAAGCAGACAATACATGGGAAAAATGTTCGCCATGTCGAAATCTACAAAAAATGTTTCAGGTGCGAAAGCGCAAAACTTGTCGTTTTTGAGTTATCGCACTTGATTCGTATTTTGAAAATGATTTTTTGTTTATAACTTTTTAACCATAAAAGATGGTGAATGAAACATTGGGTTCATTTGAAAGAGAATTAAAAGACCTACAATTTGAGCCCAAACAGTGCATGATTCGGTTGATTGGTTTCAAAACGGCGGCCAAAAACATATCATAAACTGCGTTATTTACCAATAACTTTTAAACCGTTGCACATTATATAGTAAACATATATACTTAAATGAATCAGTATGCAAAGACCTACAATTTGACTCAAAGGTCATGGGTCAAGGTCATTCCCTAGCAACAAGGTAACGTTTATGAAAAGTCCATAGCAACCATATGTATTCTTAACCAAGACTACCTTCTGAGTTTAGAATTAAGTTTTATAACCGGAAGTGACCTTCTGTCCATAGCAACCGACAAAGTCCTTAACAACCATACTTTTTCTGACACCAGGCCCCTTGATCTTTATTCTGGAACCTATATGATAACTATTGGCAACATTTTATCGTAAACAAAATGACTCAATTGTCTTAAGTATTTGTATAGGACACCATAACACTAACTAGAGACGGGGAAAGACCTCACATTTGTTCTCTGAACAAATGACTTTTTAATTATTATTATTATTGTTCTTCTTTTCTGCCATCAATTTACGAAAAGTGTCTTGACATATCTTTTCGATACTTGGTACCATTATTTGGTCATACCGGTACTCGCCTTGACCGACCCTGTGAAACCGATCTATTTTTAGTAACGGAGTTATCTGCCCCAGACCGGAAAACCTTGTGCACAGATCTCCTCCTAAACCATAACCTATATCAAAAATCTGAAGTGTGGAAAATGTTGCTGGACTCCTGGCAACATGTCGTCACTCAAAAAAAATAATTTCGATCAACTTCCTGGTTACGCGTTTTTGACTCGAAAAGTGTCGCGACTCGTCAAATTTTTTTCTTCAAAACGGTAAGTCCTAGAGACTTGGGACCTTCACCAATCATCCTGGATGACATATGTTGCATTCAAAAATGTCAAGGTCAAAGGTCAAATCTCAAGGTCAGAGGTCATGGTACACCTTGTTATCAGGTTAACTCAAAAACCATACAAAATTTAAGCAGACATGTAATGGGGAAAATACTTGTCTAATTTAGACCTTTATTTCATACAAAGGGTCGAACCCTGTACGATAAAAGGTTTTCGAGTTATAGCCCTTAACGCGTTTCGGCTAAATGGTTTTTGGCCTATACTTGAAAATGGTTCGAGATAACATAGTAAAAATATGGGTTATTGGTGACCGTCAACTTATTCCCTTCAATTTAAAATCAAACTTGATTGGCTAATGGCGGCCATTTTCAAAATGGCCGACACTGTAAACAGTTTTTGTAGAAAAACACGTAAACCATACAAAATTGAAGCAGACAATACATGGGGAAATTGTTCGTCACGTCGAAATCTACAAAAAAGTCTTCAGAACCGAAACCGTAAAACTTGTCGTTTTTGAGTTATTGCACTTGATTCGTATGTTAAAACTGGTTTTTTGCTTATAACTTTTAAACCGTAACAGATACTATAATAAACATGTATACTTAAAATGTTCCTTTTGTAAAAACCTACAATTTGAGTCCAAGAAGTGTATGATTCGGTTGAACAGTTTCAAAATGGCGGTCAAAACAAGTTTCGCAAAACATGTTTTTTGCCAATAACTTGAAAACCGTATTAGATAGTATAGTAAACATGTATACTTAAATGAATCAGTATGCAAAGACCTACAATTTGAGTCAAAGGTCAAAGGTCATGGGTCAAGGTCATTCCCTAGCAACAAGGTAACGTTAATGAAAAGTCCATAGCAACCATATGTATTCTTAACCAACACTACCTTCTGAGTTTAGAATTAAGATTTATAACCGGATGTGACCTTCTGTCCATAGCAACCGACAAAGTCCTTAACAACCATACTTTTTCTGACACTAGGCCCCTTGATCTTTATTCTGGAACCTATATGATAACTATTGGCAACATTTTATCGTAAACAAAATGACTCAATTGTCTTAAGTATTTGTATAGGACACCATAACACTAACTAGAGACGGGGAAAGACCTCACATTTGTTCTCTGAACAAATGACTTTTTAATTAGGTCTTTCCACTTTCCGTGGAAAGACCTTTTGCTTTTGTTCTGATTATTTTTTTTTTTTTTTTTTTTTTTTTTTTTTCTTCTGCCGTCTAGGATGTTTTTTTGTTACTTGACATATCGAAAGGATTTTTGGCCCATGATTGCGTACAGTGATTACGATTTCACCATTGACCCTGTGTAACCGAACACCTTTTTTTATAGGAGTTATCTCCCCGCCCCCTTCTTTTCTTGTTATCTTTATTTCTCTGTAACCGTAAAAGATATCGACCTAAAATCTTTTGCAATATCTTCAGTGTATCTGTGCGCAACTTTGTTCCATTGGTCGGAAAGGATCTGACGACATTTCATAGGAGTTATTTCCCTTCAAACGACTTTCACTTTTGGTGTATCATACAAATTGTTATTTAGAGTTGAGATATCAACATGAAACTTTGTATGTAGGGTCCATGACCCCTAACAAGTAAAATGAGGTCAAGGTCTAAGGTCAAGGTCAAGTTCTAAATTTTGACTTTTGCTTGTTATCGCTTCTCCTCTGAAACGATAAAAGATAGCTGATAAAATGTAATGGAGAAAATGTTAAAGACGTTGAGACCTAGCTTTGTTACATTTGCATAAAAGTTGTATGACGTCATTTTATAGGCGTAATTGCCGTTGGAACGTTTAAATTTGCGGTTTTTCGTTTATTTTTCAACAATGGTACATGATAAAGGCATGGGGTCTTTTGTTCTGACATCAAGGATTGATAACCTTCAAATTGGCGTCAAGGTCAAAGGTCAAGGTCAAGTTCTAAATTTTGACTTTTGCTTGTTATCGCTTCTCCTCTGAAACGGTAAAAGATAGCTGATAAAATGTAATAGAGAAAATGTTAAGGACGTTGAGACCTAGCTTTGTTACATTTGCGAAAAAGTTGTATGACGTCATTTTATAGGCGTAATTGCCCCTAGAACGTTTAAATTTTCGGTTTTTCGTTTATTTCTTAACAATGGTACATAATAAAGGCATGGGGTCTTTTGTTTTAACATTAGGGATTGATGACCTTCAAATTGGCATCAAGGTCAAAGGTCAAGGTCAAGTTCTATTTTTTGACATTTGCTTGTTATCACTACTCCTCTGAAATGGTTGTAGATAGCCAAGGAAATGTAATGGTGGAAATGTTTAGGACACTGATGCGCAACTTTGTTACATTTGAGTTAAAGTTGTATGACGTCATCTTTTGAGAGTAATTGCGCCTAGAACGTTCAAACTTAAGGTTTTTCGTTTATAACTTGACAATGGTACATAATAATGGCATGGGGTCTTCTACAATGACCTCAGCGACCAATGACCTTGAAATAGGTCACAAGGTCAAAGGTCAAGGTCATGACCTATATTACGTATTTTGCATTTTTTCACACTTTATAAGGTTTTTTTTTCCAGATTTTTAAAGCAGTTACATTTTAAACCTCATTTTTGTTATCAACAAATCTGCAATTGAGGTGGAAAGACCTTCAATTGTTCTCTGAAGAATTGGTTTTTAATTATTATTGTTCTTCTTTTCTGCCATCAATTGACGAAAAGTGTCTTGACATATCTTTTCGATACTTGGTACCATTATTTGGTCATACCGATACTCGCCTTGACCGACCCTGTGAAACCGATCTATTTTTAGTAACGGAGTTATCTGCCCCAGACCGGAAAACCTTGTGCACAGATCTCCTCCTAAACCATAACCTGTATCAAAAATCTGAAGTGTGGAAAATGTCGCTGGACTCCTGGCAACATGTCATCACGCAAAAAAAAAAATTTCGATCAACTTCCTGGTTACGCGTTTTTGACTCGAAAAGTGTCGCGACTCGTCAAATTTTTTTCTTCAAAACGGTAAGTCCTAGAGACTTGGGACCTTCACCAATCATCCTGGATGACATATGTTGCATTCAAAAATGTCAAGGTCAAAGGTCAAATCTCAAGGTCAGAGGTCATGGTACACCTTGTTATCAGGTTAACTCAAAAACCATACAAAATTTAAGCAGACATGTAATGGGGAAAATACTTGTCTAATTTAGACCTTTATTTCATATAAAGGGTCGAACCCTGTACGACAAACGGTTTTCGAGTTATAGCCCTTAACGCATTTCGCCTAAATGGTTTTTGGCCTATAACTTGAAAATGGTTCGAGATAACATAGTAAACATATGGGTTATTGGTGACCGTCAACTTATTCCCTTCAATTTAAAATCAAACTTGATTGGCTAATGGCGGCCATTTTCAAAATGGCCGACACCGTAAACAGTTTTTGTAGAAAAACACGTAAACCGTACAAAATTGAAGCAGACAATACATGGGAAAATTGTTCATCACGTCGAAATCTACAAAAAAGTCTTCAGGACCGAAACCGTAAAACTTGTCGTTTTTGAGTTATTGCACTTGATTCGTATGTTAAAACTGGTTTTTTGCTTACAACTTTAAACCGTAACAGATACTATAATAAACATGTATACTTAAAATGTTCCTTTTGTAAAAACCTACAATTTGAGTCCAAGAAGTGTATGATTCGGTTGAACAGTTTCAAAATGGCGGTCAAAACAAGTTTCGCAAAACATGTTTTTTGCCAATAACTTGAAAACCGTATTAGATAGTATAGTAAACATGTATACTTAAATGAATGAGTATGCAAAGACTTACAATTTGTGTCAAAGGTCAAAGGTCATGGGTCAAGGTCATTCCCTAGCAACAAGGTAACGTTTATGAAAAGTCCATAGCAACCATATGTATTCTTAACCAACACTACCTTCTGAGTTTAGAATTAAGTTTTATAACCGGAAGTGACATTCTGTCCATAGCAACCGACAAAGTCCTTAACAACCATACTTTTTCTGACACTAGGCCCCTTGATCTTTATTCTGGAACCTATATGATAACTATTGGCAACATTTTATCGTAAACAAAATGACTCAATTGTCTTAAGTATTTGTATAGGACACCATAACACTAACTAGAGACGGGGAAAGACCTCACATTTGTTCTCTGAACAAATGACTTTTTAATTCTAATTCTGGTATTTATTATAATTTAAGTTTTTGGGGAATTGACAAAATTTTTAATTTGCCTCAGCAAGTTTCTACAAAACTTCAATACGTTGTTAAACAATAAGACTCTGAAGCCATTTCATTTTGGTATCTATCCACTAATTTGTATGGAGGGAAAATTACACATTTTGAGAATGTACTGTTCAATGCTAGATTTTGGATGTGTCTGTTTTATTACTGAATGGCACAATTTCAAGGATTGCAATTCTAGTTTTGGTAAATATCCTGGAAAACTCTCAGACATTTTAATTTTGATAAAAGTATCTGGCAACTATATATGAAGGTACAGTAGAACTTGAATGGAGCTAGAGCTACCACAGTTAAAATGTGAATTAGCAATATGTAAATATCCTAAAAGACTCCTAGACCTCATATGCAACTATATCGGTTAAGTCAGGTAACTCCGCTTAGACTTATTGACTGGTTACCCAATTATCTTGTACTGTTCCCGTTCATACCAGGCATTTAACTCTATTGATTATAGCACGCACCCCTCGTCTTCACATTAAAATAATTTTCATTTGAAATATGCAGTAACATTTCACATGGATTGAAATTGTGACAATAGTTTATAATATGAAATTGATCACCAATTATACAAACTGGCAAAGTACATATTAACATGTAATAAAGGGTTATGGTGCAAATTTTTTTTCCCATTTTTTAAGCCCCAAAAAAGCAATTTTTTTTTTTGGGGAGGGGGGATTGATTTGATTTTTATCTGAGTAAATTTAATTACATGTAAATAAATTTGTTCTCCCTAACTAACATGCTGTGTGTTTCAGGTAATTATAACTAATTAATGATTTTACATGTATATTGTACCTTGACTGTCCGGATGTTTATTGTTCCAACACACAGGCACTTTGTTTGTATACAGGTAAACCGTTTGCTGACCAAAAACAGCGTGATTTCATTTTTAACGCTACATTTTTTGGTAATTAATGCAGCATTTTAATAAAGAGGCATGTGTATAAGAAGTGGGGGATCACAAATTTGAATGCAGAGATGAAATATAATTTCAAATGTCAGATAAGTAACATTTTAATTTATTTTAAATTAATAATTTATCTTTTTTGGTATTTATATATTGTAAACATTTGACATATTATATAATTAATTCTATTTACTCGTATGAACGATTTTTACTTTGGTGTGACAAGGTAGAAGTTGATTGGGGTGGGCGCCATCTTGAATAATTTCACAACAATCGTAAAAAAATAACACATTTCAACCTTATTTTGAAGCAAGACCAAAGGATATACTTTATTAGTAACATCCGAGACATAAAACAATATGTTTCTGGTAATATGTCAGTATCTATAGATATTTATTATAACCACATCATCACACAAACATTCTATAATAACATCCTCGATTGAAAAGAAATTATGTCTGTATGAAATGATCCGTCATCTGTGTTAGTTTTCATTCATTAATAGTATTAAATACTGGCAAAGGTGCGATTTGTTTATAATATGTATCAACCCTTGACAAGGATAAGTTAATATGCAGTACAATTTGAAACTATACACTTATTAATAAGTTATTTCAGTGATATATATATATATATATTATATTTCAAACATAATCTTTTGTTTCCGATGCAAATATGATATTGAAAATCATTAAATGTTTGTATTTTCACACCTTGTGCCATTTCCAGTCATCGTCGCCATCTTGAAAAATAATAACAGATTTTCCGAAAATAGCTAATTTTCAAATGAATTTTGGAAGGGATATAATAAAAAAAACTAAACTATTGCAATTACGATATTTCGAAAAGTTATCAATGTATAAATTAGCACATAGCACCAAAATTTTTCCATCAGTTTTTGTTAAATTGACAAAGAAGCCAATTTATCGGAGTTAGATGATTTAACGGTATGGACTAAACGAGAAAATAAGTCTAATTTTCAAAAGCATTTGGAAGGAATAAGACTAAAATTTAAACTTTTTCAAATAGCATAAATATATTTCTAAATATTTGAGAAAGTACTATATAGCACCAAAATTTTTTGAGGACGAACTAAATGTAGTTTATTTTATCGATTCCTGATCGCCCAAGTGCATTTCTGTACAATTTACTTGGACATGGTATAGGTGATGTGTGACGTCACCAAAGTCACGTGATGACTTCTATAGTTGGATATGTTAATTGTGGGAAAAGAAACGAGCAACCATATATTAAAGTAATCAGCTGTGAAAAAAAATTGCTTGAAATAATTATCTTCAGTACTTAGCAATCATGGTTAATGCCTTAATAATGCATTCAAGTTATGTTTCTTCTCGGCTTTTGTATCTTTCATGCCCATTAAATTTTTTTGTTAATGTTTTACAAAATGAAGTTTAAAGGAATTGACATTTAATGTTAGAGTTGTGAAAAATTACACTTTTTACTTTCCAAATGTTTGAAAGAATGGAATATTTTGATATTTACCAAAAACTGGCAGTCATTGATGAGTATTATTTTAAATATGTAGACCTTAAGTATTATTAATAAAACTTTGTTACTAGGTTTAACTGAAGTGCTATTTTCTGCAACAGCTTTTGTTGCCACATCTATTTCCGATGATAAAATTATGTATTGATATATATATATTAATGTATAAATCTTTATCATTCCTAATTCAGTTATTGGTTTGTCTTTGTCCTTATCCTTGTTCAGTTTTGCATAAAGTTCCAGATTTAACCAATCACAAGTCTTAAAATGATGTTGCTATGTCAATGCAGTGCACACTGAAGGACTAAATCAATTTGTCATGCATTTTATGCATAAATGATTAATGTTAAGGTCCAGATCTGAACAGGTATAATTCACAGAGGAATAATATTTAATCAATGCAGACATTTTAGATATTTATGAATTTATGGAATTAAGTTCTGTAGGAAATATACTCGAAGGAGTGGAGTATACGGCTTTACCTCTGTCCATCTGCCCTTCTTTCACAAAATGTTTGGTCACAAAATTTTCAGCAACTACAGGCCACAACTAATTCATAGTATGACCATGATAAGTTGTGAAGTATGACCATGATGATTTATAAAGTGAGTACCACTTTTGTAACTTTGGCACATCTAGATGTACAACCTGTTTAAAAATGCAGTCTTACATTTTGCACCATATGTTCTATTGAAATTTTGGCCGCAAAATTCTCAGCAAATATTTGCCGAAAGTATTTAATGACTGGTGTGAAGTATGACAATGATGTGTTGTAAGGAGGATACCAATATTGTACCTGTGACACATCATCTTCTTTTTTAAGAAGCCGCCATATATTTTCACTTTATGGACAATGGAAATTTTTGGTTGCAAAATTCTGAACATTTATTGGCAACAGCTATTTAATAAATGGTATAATGAATAAGCATGATTGTAAGGTGAGGTGGTTACCAATTTATGTGCCCAAGGCACATTTACTTCCTGTTTAACCATGCCTGCTTACATTTTTCACCTTCTTTAACAATGTCATCTTAAATTTTGATAAAGAAAATGTCTTTCAGCTGGGTTATTTTTAAGCTCCAAGCATTAAAATTTTCCAAAACAAATCATTATATATTTTGCTAAAAATGTGTAGTCTGAACTAAATTTATCTGAATTATTCCTCATATGATTTTTGTTTGTGAATCATCTGGTGACCCTGCACATCATCATGGTAAGTGCTACAAGGACTTTTTTTATTTTGATGTATATTTTTGTTTAGAAGTGCCATATAAGTGCCACATTTTTGTATATACATATTCAAGGCTTAAAGAGATTTTAGTGCTAACATTTCAAATGTATGTGAAGACTTCAAACTTATAAATTTGACATCAAGGGATCACTATTTGTTATAATATGTTGGTACCATTGGTATCCAAATAACATAAACTTGGAACTTGCACAAATTGTTTAACATTTTCAAGATAAAAAGTTATAGCAAGCCCATCCTGAAAAGAGGGGGGGGGGGGTGAATTTGAATTGCAAATTGCACCGTCTATTCTTTCTTCAATGGTTTTTGCAAAGTAGGTCATTAATGATCAAAAATTCATATACATTGTAGTGGAAAGTTGAAAGATATGAATTACAGATGGTAAACACCTCCCTCTAAACTTCCATGACAACAATATCTAAATTGCCTCCTGAATGAAGAATAGACTCTTATTTTGGTTTCCTCAGATTTTTTAGCTCACCTGACCCAAAGGGTCAAGTGAGCTTTTCTCATCACTTGGCATCCGTCGTCCGTCGTCGTCCGTCGTCCGTCGTCGTCCGTTAACTTTTACAAAAATCTTCTCCTCTGAAACTACTGGGCCAAATTGAACCAAACTTGGCCACAAGCATCATTAGGGTATCTAGTTTAAAAATTGTGTCCGATGAGCCCGCCTGCCAACCAACATGGCCGACATGGCTAAAAATAGAACATAGGGGTAAACTGCAGTTTTTGTCTTATATCTCAAAAACTAAAGCAATTAGAGCAAAACTGACATGGGGTAAAAATGTTCATCAGGTCAAGATCTACCTGCCATGAAATTTTCAGACGAATCGGTCGACCTTTTGTTGGGTTATTGCCCCTGAATTGTTAATTTTAAGGAAATTTTTGCAGTTTTAGGTTATTTTCTTGAATATTATTATAGATAAAGACAAATTGTAAACAGCAAAAATGTTCAACAAAGTAAGATCTACAAACAAGTCAACATGACCAAAATCATTGATTGACCCCTTATAGGAGTTTTTGCCCTTCTAAGACGGCATCCAGCGTAAAATTTCCTTTAAAGACCTTTTCCTCTCAAACCACTGGGCCAATTGAGACCAAACTTCGGTAGAATGGTCCTTGGGTGGCCCCCTTCCAAAATTATGTCTGGCATCCCCGACTTCCAACCGACATGGCTGCTGTTACTAAAAATAGAAAAAAAAGGGGGGGTGTATTTCAAAAGTCTTCTTATATGAAACCACAAGGCCAGTTGGAACCAAAGTTGGCAGTAATGGTTCTTTGGAGGTTCTCTTTCAGAATAATGTCCAATGACCCGGACTGTTAACCAAGATGGCCACCACAGCCGAACTTAGTTTAACATAGGGCCCTATGGGAAAATTCGTTGAAAAATCTTCTTGTCTGAAACCAGTTGACATATTGGAGCAGGACTTGGCAGCATTGGTCCTTAGGAGGTTCTTTTTCAGAAATGTGTCTGATTTCATGGACTGCGAACCAAGATGGCTGCCACAGCAGAACTTAGTTTAACATAGGACCCTATGGGTAATTCACTCAAAAATCTTCTCGTCTGAAACCACTAAGCCAATTAGAATTAGACTTGTTGGCAATGGTCCTTAGCTGGTCCTCTTTCAGAATTTTGTGCGATGACCCAGACTGTCAACCAGAAGGTTGCCACACCCGAAATTAGTTTAACATAGGGCCCTATGGAAAAATTCGTTGAAAAATCTTCTTGTCTGAAACCACTTGACATATTGGAGCCAGACTTGGCAGCATTGGTCCTTAGGAGGTCCTCTTTCAGAAATGTGTCCAATCACCTGGATTGTCAACCAAGATGGCTGCCACACCGAACTTTGTTAAATATTGGACCCTATAGCAAAATTCATTTAAAAATCTTCTTGTGTGAAACCGCTTAGCCAGTTGGAACAAGACTTAGCAGAAATGGTCCTTAGATGGTTCTCTTTTAGAAATGTATCCGTTGACCTGGACTGTAAACCAACATGACTGCCACAGCTGAAATTAGTTTAACATAGAATCCTATAGAAAAACCAGCCAAATTGACTGCAACACTTAAATTTTTAGGTCTGCTGAAGGTGAAAAGTTAAATCCAGGTGAGCGATACAGGCTCTTGAGAGCCTCTAGTTTTTCTTTTTGATAAATGTGATACTATCTATTTTAGTTTTTTTCACAAGTCAATAGTTAACATGTTTTTAAAATATGACCAGGCCCATGATTTACAATAATTTTATCTTCAGTTACATTTGAAGAACTATGATATAGAATGTAAAGTCTTACCAATAACTGTACCAACATTCAAATAGTTATTTTGCTGGCACTGCTTCATACATGGAAATATAGGTGACACATCTCTTCTGTAGACGGCTATAATGGCTATTGTTGCCTTTTTAGCTCATCTGGCCAAAGGCCATGTGAGATTTTGTCATCACTTTGAGTCGGTCGTCCGTCGTCCGTCTGTTAACTTTTCACATTTTAATCTTCTCCTCTGAAACTATTGGACCAAATAGACTTAAACTTGGCAGGAAGCATCTATGTAAGGTCCTTTATTAAATTTGCTCATTTCGTCTCGATCGGACAACAAACATGGCTGCCTTGGGCAATTGTTGTTTCTGATTGGCTGAGTTTTCAAAAATCTTCTCCTCTGAAACTGCGTGGCCAAATGGAACAAAACTTGACAGGAACTATATATGGGAGGTCCTTTACAACGTTTACTCATTTCGTTCCTATCGGACTACAAATATGGTCGTAATGGGCACTTCTTGTTTCTGATTGGCTGATATAAAAAAAAAATCTTCTCTGAAATCGCTTGGCCAAATGGAAAGACACTTGATAGGAAGCATCTATGGAAGGTTGTTTACAGAGTTTCCTCATTTCGTCCTGATCGTCCTGAACAAGGCCGCTATGGAAAATTCTTGTTTCTCATTGGTTGATTAAATAAATAAAAATGTATGTGGAACTACATGGCCAAGTGGGATGAAAGTTCACTGGAAACATCTATGGGAGGTTCTTTACAAAATTTCCCCATTTCGTCTCAGTCGGGCAACAAACATGGCCGCCATGGCAAATTCTTGTTTCTCATTTGTTGATTAAAATTTTTTTTCTCTGGAACTATGGGGCCAAATGGAATAAAACTTGATAGGAAGCATATATGGGAGGTCCTTAATAAAATTTCCTCATTTCGTCCCGATCGGACTACAAGTATGGCTGCCATGGAGCAGTTCTTGTTCCTGATTGGCTGATATTAAAAAATCTTCTCTGAAATCACTTGCCCAAATGGAACGAAACTTGATAGAAAATGTCTATGGCATATAACAAAAATCCACAGAACTGCAGTATTGATTGAATCCAAACATGGCCTGAATTTTCCTCATAAGGTGTTGACCACGTGTTGTTGCTTTGGCGCCAATCCCTCTATTGAAGCATCTATGGGAGGTTCTTTACAAAGTTTCCTCATTTTTGTCCCTATCAGGCAACAAACATGGTAATAGGTAATTCTTGTTTGTCATTGGTTGATTAAAAAAACATTTTTTTTATCTGGAACTGTTTGGCCAAAACTGTCAGCCAAACTTGACAGAAAATTTCTATGGCACATAACAAAAATCTACAGAACTGCAGTATTGATTGAATCCAAACATGGCCTGAATTTTCCTCATAAGGTATTGACCAAGTGTTGTTGCTTTGGTGCTAACCCCTCATTCAAGATGGCCACCAGCAGAGGAATTAGCTTACCGTAAGACCCTATGGGAAATACATGCAAAAATCTTCTGGAGAAATGCCAAATGTTAGAATATGCTGATCTGTAAGTAGAAGGACCTTGATGAAGAAAAATCTGGTTCCTACAATTCTTACCACAGTTCATAATGATAGGGAGAAGTGACTTCTCTCTTTGAGGTACATCAATAAAAACAGCTTTCATGCCAAGTGAGTGATGCAGGCTCAGCCCTCTGAGCCTCTAGTTCATTTAGCTCTATAAATTTAAAGAATGAAAATGTATTTAATAAATTGAGTCAAGAAGCTGATTGTTAGATTTTCATTTTTATTGTTGAAAGTAGGTGTTTTTTTTTGTAGTTTGGGTTTTTTTTCGTTTCTTGTAGGACAACACAAAACAATGTTGGTTTAAGGTTAAAGTTGTTTGTTATGAGAATGTGTATAAAGTTTGTTAACTAATCATTAATTAATATCTTATGCTTTTGCTTTATGTTATTTATTTGTATTCAATAAAGAATAGATGTTGTGAGTTTGTTCATTTTTTTATACAAAAATATGAGAAAAAAATCTTTTCAAGATCAGAATCCAGTCCAGGCCATTGTGGTTGTGTATAGTTATGAAATTTGAAAACTAATAGGATAAAATGAGTCATTGTGAAAGATGTGGGTTCTAAAAAACGATACAGTATGTATGGACATCCACTTGTTAAATAAGAATGATTGGGATATCTTAAATTATTGTGAGCAGTTATGTCTTTAGAACTTGTGTCGTTGTGTTTCACTCCATAAAAGACAGCATGTTTAGCTCACCTGGCCAAAGCATCTATGTAAGGTCCTTTAATAAGATTGCTCATTCGTCCCGATCGGACTACAAATATGGCCGTAATGGGCAGTTGTTGTTTCTGATTGGCTGAGTTTTCAAAAATCCTCTTTGAAACTGCTAGGCCAAATTGAACAAAACTTGACAGGACTCATTTAGTTCCGATCGGATTACAAATATTGCCGTAATGGGCAGTTGTTGTTTCTGATTGACTGATATAAAAAAATCTTCTCTGAAATCGCCTGGCCAAATGGAACGAAACTTGACAGGAAGCATCTATGGGAGGTTGTTTACAAAGTTTCCTCATTTCGTCCTGATTGGGCAACAAACATGGCCGCTATGGAAAATTCCAGTTTCTCATTGGTAGATTAAAAAAAATTCTGTGGAAGTACTGGGCCAAATGGAACAAAACCTATGGGAGGTTCTTTACAAATTATCCTAATTTTGTCCTGATCGGACCATAAATATGGCCACCATGAACAGTTCTTGTTTCTGATTGGCTGATATAAAAAAAAACTCAAAATAGGACCCTATGTGGAATTCATTTAAAAATATTCTTATCTGAAACAACTGGGCCAATTGGAACAGGACTTGGCAGCAATGGTCCTTAGATGGATCGATGAACGATGCTAGTCCGTCAGAAGGGGACGAAAATGGCTGTCCCGTGTTAAGGGAGAGCAACATTCTAAGCACTTTAAAGACTCCTCTGTAGATTCGAAAAAGAGTAGGCTAAAATTCCACTCTCGCACCCGCCAAGTGGAGAGGGATTAGTATACATCGGTATAACTTTTTTCCCAATCCACTATAAATAAATAAGTTTAAACTAAACTTAGATGGTTCTCTTTCAGAATTGTCCAATGACCTGGAATGTCAACCAAGATTCCTGCTTCAGCCATACAAAGTTTAACATGGGATCCTATGGGAAAATTCATTTAAAAGTCTTCTTGTCTGAAACTACTGAGCCAATTTGAATCAGACTTGGCAGCAATGGTCCTTGGATGGTCCTCTGTCAGAATTGTGTCCGATGACCCAGAATGTCAACCAAGATGGCCGCCACAGCCGAACTTAGTTTAACATAGGGCCTTATGGGAAAATTCATTGAAAAATCTTCTTGTCTGAAACCACTTGATCAATTGGAACCAGACGTGGTCCTTGGATTGTGTCCGATGACCCCGACTCTCAACCAAGATGGCTGCCACAGCTGAACTAAGTTTAACATAAGACCCTATGGGAAAATTCATTTAAAAATCTTCTTGTCTGCAACCACTGAGCCAATTTGAACAAGACTTGGCAACAATGGTCCTTACTCCTCTTTCAGAAATATGTCCGATGACCTCGACTGTCAACCAAGATGGCCACCACAGCCGAACATAGTTTAACATTGGACCCTATGTGGAATTCATAAAAAAAAATATTTTTTGGAACTACTGAGCCAATTGGAACCAAAGTTAGCAGCAATGATCTTTAGATGGTCCTCTTTCAGAATTGTAGCTGCTGACCTGGCCTGTCAATCAACATGGCTACCAAAGGTTAACTTAAAGCTGAACTTAGTTTAATATAGGACCCTATGTGAAAATTTTATTTGCAGATGGAACCAGACTACTGGCAGAAATGTGTTTGATAACCTTGAATCACAGGCGCTTGTCTCAGAAAAAAAATTACTATATATGCCAAGTGAACTTGGCATATATAGTAATTTTTTTTTTCTGAGACAAGCGCCTGTGCCTTGAATGTCAAATTAAGATGGCCACCATAGGTTTACTTTGTTTAACATTGTACCTGATGGGAAAACCAGCCAATTTAACTGCTACACTTTCAGTCCTGCTGAAGGTGGAAAAGTTAGGTGAGCGATACAAGCTCTTGAGAGCTTCTAGTTGTATTTGTAAACAGAAAAGACAAATTTTCGGACACATGTGCACCATAATTATAAGAAATTCTGTGATTTTTTAAATGGAACGAAGCAAAACAGGGACTAGAGACATAATTGCTCTCGTGAGTTAAAGATATCTCGATCTTCTATATTCAACAAGTATATATGCATATGTATACATACTTCTTCCAATCGTTGAAGTGCAGGAAAATGTCACCATTCTCAATGAACGCTCCTAGGGCCAATTTCACTTGTTCATTGTAGAGGAGCTCTAGTGTCAACAGACCAAGAATGCTCAATGAATAAAAGTCAGTGAGACAATATCTCATAGGCTTAACGTAGAAATATGATTATGTCTTTGAAATAAGAATTTTTCCGTTGCTTAGTTTTAAGTTGGTCAGTGGTACTCTCTCTAATAGCATTGTCAATGATTAAATTATAGTTTTTGGTCATGTTACGTACATATGGGTTATGTCTCTTCACTGTTTAAACATATGTGTTATTATTTAAAATAGCTCCATTCGGTAAAATGCCAATAAGCGATTCCATGTCATGATCAGTGTTTGTGTCGTATTCACGTCTGCTCACGCCGTCCGCATTTTCATGATTTATACCTGGCCGGTAAAGTATCTTTTTGTCCCCCGCCGCAACGCGATGCGGGGGATATGGTAATGCCGGGCGTCCGTCCGTCCGTCGCGCCGTGCTTCCGTCCGTCCGTCCACCTTGTAAGCGCTCTAGCAAATTTATTTCTTGACCGATTTGGATAATATTTATACAGTAGCTTTAACTCAATGATACTTTAAGGGAGTTCGAAGATGAATCATGTCGAAATATTTTTGTAGGAGTTATGCCCCTTAATAACTTAGAAAATTGACAAAATTTTCATGTAAACGCTCTAGCAAATTTATTTCTTGACCGATTTGGATAATATTTATACAGTAGCTTTAACTCAATCATACCTCAAGGGAGTTCGAAGATGAGTCATGTCGAAATATTTTTGTAGGAGTTATGCCCCTTAATAACTTAGAAAATTGACAAAATTTTCACGTAAGCGCTCTAGCAAATTTATTTCTTGACCGATTTGAATAATATTTATACAGTAGCTTTAACTCAATCATACCTCAAGGGAGTTCGAAGATGAGTCATGTCGAAATATTTTTGTAGGAGTTATGCCCCTTAATAACTTAGAAAATTGACAAAATTTTCATGTAAGCGCTCTAGCAAATTTATTTCTTGACCGATTTGGATAATATTTATACGGTAGCTTTAACTCAATGATACCTCAAGGGAGTTCGAAGATGAGTCATGTCGAAATATTTTTGTAGGAGTTATGCCCCTTAATAACTTTGAAAATTGACAAAATGTTCATCTAAGTGTTCTAGAAAATTTATATTCTCCTTGCATTGGAATAATATTTATACACTTGGACCTAAAGGGAGGTTTTATACATAAACTCCTATCGAAACTTATAAAATTGAAAAATACTGTCTTTAAGAGTTTGTTAGGCGGAATACTTTTGATCAAAGCATTTCTGTTTATTGAAAAGGAGTAAATGTACATTTGTATAAATTCTCAATACACATGGTAAAATAAGATTTCAACACTATACCCATATTGTATAAATGTCTTCATACCACTCATTAACTTGTAAAAAACTTTAGCAATAACCACAAATTGTTTGTCCTTCTATTCTCTCTCTCTTTGAGAAAATTTTGTTATGTTTCACTTGTCCAAGGGTTTCTGATGCTCTAGCGGCGGGGGACTTCGGAACGCTGTTCGATTTTTATTATAATAATTTGATTGATTTGAATACTGAATTTTAATTGGCTGAATAGCATAGAGCAACATTGGTTATACTGTATAACGTGGTTTGTTTTGTGACGGATTAATCTACTACTTGTAAATTCAAGTAGTCCCATGTCGTTATTGATGCTTGAATCAAGGAATAATTGTACTTCTGTTTGGAAATTAAATTATAAGGAATGGTTCCTATTTTTGAACAACAACCTGCTTTGGGTCAGTTTACGGCATTCATAAACCACTTCGCAGTTTATTATACACCCACCTGTGGGTGGTATACTGGATTCACCTTGTCCGTCCGTCTGTCCGTCCGTTCAAACTGAAATTTTTCGTCACACTTATCTCGGCTTCTGTGCAACGGAATGTTTCGATATTTAGCCTGTAGCTTTATGAACTTGAGTTGTATCGTCTCCTATGTTCAGGCCTGTCAAGGAGCCACTTCCTGTTTGCCGATACTTACAAATTTTACAATACCTTATGTTTAGATGAACTTTTTCGTCAAACTTTTCAAGTCTGTTTTCCCAATTTTCAAAATTAAAAAAGAGTGGGTGTATACTTTACACGTGCAACCTCATGTTATGCGTAAACTGACCCAAACTACTTTATATCGTATAACCTGTTAAAAAATTGGAAACATTCCTTAAAGATTGTAACATCTTTAAGGAATTTTTCAGTCAGTTCTTTCAAAGTGAATAGCCACGTCAGAGCAGAATGATCAACGTACGCAGTAAACTTTGTAAAACGTAAATAACAATCGAATTTTGTAACTGCATAAACCAACGCTAAACATTCTTTTCAGTTATTCCATATTGTTGCTCCTGATGACTTGGTGAACGTCCTGAATAAAAGATCACTCTTTCTACTCCGTCCTGTGTTTGACTTAAAATGGCTCCGAGAGCGTAGAAACTAGCATCCGTATAAAGCTGAAATGCCGGTTTGTCATACTAGTATTCGGGATAAGCTAACACTGGTGGCGAAATCAGCGCTTCTTTCAGTAATTCAAACGCACTGTCACACTGTTCTGTCCATGTAAAACTAGCGGGTTTTTTTGTTTTTTTTTGTTTTTTGGTTTTTTTTGTAAGATCATATAATGGTACCGCAGTCTTAGCATAGTCTCGTAAGAATTTGCAGTAGTAAACGGAAAGTTCAAGATATGCACGAACATCTTTAGCTGAATTTGGATACCTGTTTGTTTTAATTGTTTTTATTTTTGGTAGTTGGGCTTATTAATTGATTATTATATCTTTAACCGGTTTTCCAATATTTTGACCTCGAGCACTGCTGATGAGTTGTCAGTCAATGAAATGGCCATACAGTGCATCAAATTTATTTCGGTATTTTGTAATACGTTATATTATGTCTCCCCTTCGTAGAAGTGTGATCTTGGTTTCGGGATGTGCCTTATATGATTGTGGTTGGGTAGTTGACTTGCAGGCTTTGATGTAATAAATAACAACAATCTAAAATGACAACCATATATTATAAAGAAATGCGTTTGGGCCCGGGCTGCAAGTGATCAACAGTATACAAACATAATGAATATTTTGTAAAGATATAAACTGTTAGACATAGTTAATATCATACAAGAATTATGTAACATACAAAAGTGGTAATAATAGCCCAAAACCCAAATGTACATTATTTTGGATGATAATAATGTAATTACACAATTTAACACATCCCAAAAACACAGGTTCACTGAATAAAAATAAAAGGAAAACGAATAAATAGTGATATTCATTTAACGGGGAAAATTAGCTCAAAAGGGGAAAATAGCTTGAATTGGTAAAGCGGATTTACTGGAAAAAGGAAAATTAAATAAAATAAATTGCCGTTATCTTTAAAGAGCTTAATCCAATTAAACTATTTATACAAATCATAAAAACACATTTATCACATCTATTAAAACTCTTATCGCCCTACGATATATGAATATACAATAAATCTTGATTGATTAATACGATTACGAAATAAAGACTAAATACATGTATATCTATTGAATTATAATAAAACTTATAATCCTAAACAAATATAAGAAAGTCGCTTCTCAAAATATACAATAATGATAAAATATCGAACATTCAATACGTTGTGAAAATACTTTAAAAAGTTAAAATATATTACGAATGCATTTATAAATTTTATTATTGATTTGTGTCTTTTGTTGGCTACAATTTAAAAGGTGATTTCGGCCGTAACAATACAAGTAGTTTATATGTGGTTCTAAATTAGGATTTGTGGAGGTGGTGGTGGTGCCGTGTGTGACCTCACCAGAACCGGAAATGACGTCATACGAAGTGACGTAACCTGAAGTGTCCTGAAGTGGTTTGCGCGCATGCGGAACCGGGAGAAGTGGGTTTTCCCGCCATTTTCTTTCTATTTGTTTACGGAAGTGACGTCAGTCACGTGCTGTGACCCGGTGTGTCGTCTGCGCATTTGAGACCGGGACCGGAAGTTGTTTGCGCGCATACGCAACCGGAAGTAGTGGGTTTTCCCGGCATTTTTCCATTATTTGTTTATGGAAGTAACGTCAGTCAGGTGCTGGGACCCGGATGTGTTGTCTGCGCATGCTTGACCGATATTCGAAGTACAGATGGGTGATTGGGTTATCTCCTCTTTTCCTGCGCTTTTCATTCCGGGTAATTTTTTCCGTTTATCGTTTGTTCAAGGGAAGTCCAACGGTAGGATTGGATTATGCCCCCTTACCCCCGTTTCGGTTGATGCTGTTACTGCTCTTCGCTTGCTCCATACTGCTCATTGTTGCTCATCGCTGCTCTTCTCTTCTCTAGTTTTTCGCTGCACATTGCTGCTCATCCCTGCTCTTTACTGCTCATCGCTGCTCATCGCTACTCATCTTTTCGTTGGTCATCTCTTTCTCCGTGCTGCTCTTCGGTGCTCATCTCTTGCTCTGTACTACCCTTCTCTTACTCCTTGTTACTAATCACTGCTCTTCTCCTGGTTCTTCCTTTCTTCATGCTGCCCTTTGCTGCTCATCGCTACTCACGACAATACTCACGTGCTCATTTCGGTTTTTAGCTCACCTGGCCCAAAGGGCCATGTGAGTTATTGCCATCACTTGGCGTTCGGCGTCTGTGGTCGTCCATCGTCACCCGTCGTCGTCGTAAACTTTCCTTTAAAGATCTCTGAAACCACTGGGCCAATTGGGCCTCTTTCAGAATTATATCCGATGACCCGGCCTGTCATCCAAGATAGCCGACAGAGCTGAACTTAGTTTAACATAGGACCCTATTGGAAATTTACTTAAAGATCTTGTTTGAAACAACTTGGCAGCAATTGTCCTTAGGTGGTCCTCTTTCAGAATTATATCCGATGATCCCACCCTTCATCCAAGATGGCCGCCAGAGTCGAACATAGTTTAACATAGGATGCTATGAGAAATTTACTTAAGATCTTTTTGTCTGAAAGCACTTAACCAGTTGGAACAAAACTTAGTTGGTCCTCTTTTAGAATAATATCCGATGACCCTGTCCACCATCTAAGATGGCTGCCAGGCGGGAACTTAGTTTAACATATGACCCTATGGGAAAGTTCACTGAATGACAGCAATGCTCAAGGCTGCCAGTCAAGATGGACATAGTCCAGGAGAGCAATACATGCTCCTGGGAGCCTCTAGTTTGGTGCTACTAGTTTTCGCTGTTGCTGCTGTTCGTCATTGCTGCTCTTCTCTTGCTCATCGCTGTTCTTCTCTTGCTCCGTGTTGATCATCGGTGCTCTACTCTTGCTCATCACTGATCTTCACTGCTCTTCTCTTGCACATCACTGATCTTCTGTTGCTGTGCTGCTCATCGCTGCTCTTCTCTTGCTCCCTGCTGCTCATCGCTGCTCATCGCTACTCATCTCTTGCTCCCTACTGCTCTTCGTTGGTCATCTTTTTTCTCCGTGCTGCTGTTCGCTGCTAATCTCTTGCTCCTTGTTTCTCATCACAGCTCTTCTCTTGCTTCTTCCTTTCTCCATACTGCTCTTTGCTGCTCATCGATACCCACGACTATACTCACGTGCTCATTTCGTTTTTTTTTTTGTGCTACTTGTCGCTGTTTTCGCTGCTCCTGCTGCTTGTTGCTGTTCGTCATCGCTGTTCTTCTCTTGCTCCGTGCTGATCATCGGTGCTCTACTCTTGTTCATGGCTGCTTTTGTCACATAGAGTCATTGCTGTCTTCAGCTGGTGGTGGATCATAGTTGTTCAATACACGGTTAAGCAGATATTTTCATTTTTCTACGTCATATTCCCATGATTCTTTTGATTCGTAGTCTTCCTCTTCTCTCAAGCGTTCTTGATATTTCTATGTACGGGATCTTTATTCGTGTCTTGATGCCAGGACATCAGTCCGAGGTAATACTTTCGTATTTCGTCTCTGTATGATGTCTTTATATGCTGCCAAGCTTGCCTCGTCTTCTTCCATTCCGACTTCGACTGGTTCGTTTACTTTCTGAGTATTCCGGTTGATGTACTTGAAATGTTCTTTTCATAATGACGTCCAATGGGGATTGTTCGTCTTCCCCATCGGAGTCTTCGTCACTGCTTTGTTCCAATTCCTCGTTATCGATTCTGTGGTGCCGTCTGAGGTTGAATCATATTCACTGTACACTGCTGAATCCTCTTCCATACCGTGTGCATTCTTTTTGTGACGCACTAGGTTGAAGTTTCGCTTGGAATGGTATCCACATATGTCATATGTATCATGGGATTCGAAAGTTGAATGAGCTCCGGTAGTACTGCAAGTGTTTGTATCCGGCACCACCAACCCACAAATACCAATTTAGAACCACGTATATACTACTCGTACACTTCAATCCTTTTTAGAAACAAACCACACGCGGTCGTCACTTCTTAAAGCCATGCGAACAATTGAGGTGAGGGTTTATGTATCGGTATCTCACGTGATATACAAGATGGGTTCTATTGTTTACTGGTTTTAAACTTACTCATCTGTGAAAAAGCGGTCGACTTCTAGGCATATCGAGAATCTACAAAATGACTCTTAAATGCGGAGATATATTGATTAAGAATAAAAGATAAATAGTTGCAAAACAACATTAAAATAGAACAATTAAAAGATTTCAATTTTAACACTTACTAGGAAAATACCCGTGCAATATCCGAAAAAGATGGATTAGCTTTTCTTGTATCCCTTCAACTGGAAATGTCTCCATTTTCTTAGGGTGAGATTTTTCTGTATTATACAGCGATGGGTGAAAATTATATGTTATCATGTTTTGTATATCTGTCGATTTGAGATACAGTAAGATCGCAATGGTTAAGAAATTTTATATCTCCTCTCTTTCTATGGAAAGCCAACGGGGTCAAAATTCTTAATTCGTAAATTGTCAATTTGAAACTTGTAACTGTGTAATTTCTAAATTCTTAATTCGTAAATTGTCAATTTGCCACTTGTAACTGTGTAATTTCTAAATTCTTAATTCGTAAATTGTCAATTTGCCACTTGTAACTGTGTAATTTCAAAATTCGTATATTGATGTTTTGTTTACAGAAATTACCAGTATTTAGCAAAATTCAAAAATAATAGAAATACTAAGGGTTCATTCCTTGTATTGCACATGGTAGATCTCCTTAGCTGAAATTTGGCTTCCTATTTCGGTATTTTTGGTTGAGTACTTCTTGTTTAATATAAGTTTGGTTTTTGGTCTTCCAAATGTTTCGGTTTTAATGCTGCTGATGAGAGGTAACTCCTTGAAATACGTCGTATACAGCATAGTATAAATTAACCATATCTAATATTAGTATCTTTGGATTGTTATTTTGAAACTCCTGGGATGATGCCTCTGCTGGTGGACCCTAGGTCCCCGAGGGTATTCACCAACCCAGTCGTCAGACTTGTCTGACATGATTATTCATTGATTTGTTACAGAAATTACCAGTATTTAGCAAAATTCAAAAATAATAGAAATACTAAGGGTTCATTCCTTGTATTGCACATGGTAGATCTCCTTAGCTGAAATTTGGCTTCCTATTTCGGTATTTTTGGTTGAGTACTTCTTGTTTAATATAAGTTTGGTTTTTGGTCTTCCAAATGTTTCGGTTTTAATGCTGCTGATGAGAGGTAACTCCTTGAAATACGTCGTATACAGCATAGTATAAATTAACCATATCTAATATTAGTATCTTTGGATTGTTATTTTGTAACTTGAAACAGGTCGATTCGTTAAATGTCATCGTTGAATTATTCTAACGATCATTATGACGACAGATGGCGCTCGTTTTTCTTGTTTTCTGAAGACGACAGGTGGCGCTGCGTTCGAACATTACTGGAAAACCCAGGTAATAAACGGTTTCTATTAATCCTTAAATGCGATTATCGGACCATGTGATTCTGACTGAGTGGGAAGGGCTGACAGATATATAAATACATGCGTACTAAACTTTACTGGTCAAGAAGTAATTACCGCCACCTATAAAAATTTACAAAATGTGCTGCAGACAAAACGTCCCACAGGGTGTTCTCCAAATATTCCCGATCCCCGGTTCCCTCCCACTCAACTCCGGCTTCACGCCCCTTACTCCCGGGATCCCGATCCCTTGCCACCATTTTGCTCTCCGAAAAGAGCTATCACAGACCCCCCTCCCCCAATCATGTGCAAATATTTTCAAGGAGAAATAAAATTGTTGTGAACAGATTGGCGAGAATTGTTTCTGTGAGGTCTTCTCTCATGTAAATGCAGTGTTTAGGGTTAGAATTTTTGTATAATTTACGTCAGTGAATCTTATTGCCCCCGTCACGAATGGTTGGGAAAGGGGGGGTGCAATAATTTTTTTTTAAGTTATAATGGGACATTTTCTATTGATATTCAGAATTTTAAGGGGACATTCTTTTAACAATATCTGTAAAATATTCTGATTTTAATGTGGCATTTTCAACTTGAATATGAAAAATGGTGCATGCCCGCTTCTAATCATAATCACTGTGTTTTGAGATGTATTCTTAGGGATACCCTCAAAATAAGATAGATGACTTTGCATTGCGGAACAATGAGGATATTTAATCAATAAAGGGGCTGTATGTGTTCCTTGACATTTTATCAATTATTCATGTTTGATTGATAAAGTTACATGGATTGTGTTTGAAAGCCATCCACTTTAACAAATTAATGGTATTTTTTTTTTTTGGGGGGGGGGGGCGGAGACTTCGTTTTGGGGGCCAATTAAATCATCAAAAGTACATCTTCACATAGAGGTGACCTCGAATATACATGTATGTCTATTGTACTGGTCACCACACCTGGGAGGGGGTGTGTCACTTCCTTTATTAAGCTATATACAGATGTGTCGCTGGAATGGGTCCCTTTTTTAACTTGGCAAATATATGACTGTCACTTGGTCGGAATTTTCAGACTTAATATATGACCGGGTCAAAAATTTCAGACTTAATACATGAAATATAAGACTGAGCCGGAAAATTCAGACTTATATTGTTCTGGGGCGGAAATTTTAAACTAAATATATGATGGGAGAAATAGGTTGACACCCATTATTCCTTAATATTATAATCTCAATGTTAAAATTTTGGAAAAGAATTAAACTATCTAATGATTTTTTAATACACGAAGCAAATAGATGAAAAATCTATTTATTTGGCTGTTGAGTAATGAAGATAAAAATGTTTTTTATCATGTTTTTACTTTGCAAAACAAATTTAATGAGCAAAGAAGTATTAATTTAAATGAGTCACTTAGTTAATGTATACTATATATTAAAACTGTATTGAATATGCAATATTTTGTTATACATGTATATATAAAGTCTAAAGGAATCTGACCAACCAGAAAACTTAATGAATATTGGATCGTCGAGACAGGACATATACTAGTAATATAATGGTGTCACGGATGTCCTGGTGTCCACTCTGTCAATGACCATGATAGTAAAACTATGAAACTGTTTCTTTTTTAATAAACACCTATACCCACTTTTAACCAAAGTGACACCCCCGACTGGTCAGAGAGAAGATCTCGCCATTTTCATGACAGAAGCAATTCTCGCCAATCTGCTTACCCTAATTTTATTTCTCTATGAAAATCTTCATATATGACAACTCATTTTAAAGAGCAAAATATCAGCAATCTGTTAGATGTTATCTTCAAATTTAGGTATAACTTTTCAGACAGGAGAGGCGCCAAAAAAGAAGTACTTGCCGGCGAGAAATACTTTTTGATCAGTACTTCTACTGGCTGGTCAGAGAGAAGATCTCACAGAAACAATTCTCGCCAGTCTGTTCACAACAATTTTATTTATCCATGAAAAGCTTTGCACAAGATTGGGGGGGGTGTCTGTGATAGCTCATTTTGGAGAGCAAAATGGTGGCAAACTGTGAGGAGTGGGTTGCAAGGGGCGTGAAGCCGGAGTTTAGGGGGAGGGAATATTTGGAGAATACCCTGTGGGACGTTTTGTCTGCAACACATTTTGTAAATTCAAGTTTTATAGGACGAAAAATTGGGTGGTGGCAATTACTTCTTGACCAGTAAAGTTTAGGAGGCATGTATATTAATATATATCTGTCAGCCCTTCCTCCTCAGTCGGAATAGAATGGTCCGATAATCGCATTTTAGGATTAATAGAAACCGTTTATTACCTGGATTTTCCAGTAATGCTCGAACGCAGCGCCACCTGTCGTCTTCAGAAAACAAGAAAAGCGAGCGCCATCTGTCGTCATAATGATCGTTAGAGTAATACAACGATTACATTTAACGAATCGACTTAACGAATCGACATTTAACGAATCGACATGTTTCAAGTTACAAAACATCAATATACGAATTTAGAAATTACACAGTTACAAGTGGCAAATTGACAATTTACCAATTAAGAATTTAGAAATTACACAGTTACAAGTTACAAATTGACAATTTACGAATTAAGAATTTAGAAATTACACAGTTACAAGTTACAAGTTGACAGTTTACGAATTAAGAATTTAGAAATTACACAGTTACAAGTTACAAATTGACAATTTACGAATTAAGAATTTTGACCCCGTTGGCTTTCCATATCTTTCAACCCCTTCTCTCCCTCTGCTCAGTCCTTGAATAAAGCACAATTTATAGTATATCGCACAGGCACCTTTTGTCAATTTTTCCCCATCATTTATATCATAACTCAAATGTGTAAAATTTCGTCCACTGACACAGTATATGGGAAATGGATTTAGTTTGCTTCATCCCGTCTTTTTTTTCTCTCCCCCTTTTTTCTCTACCACACCCCACAATTAACTTTCATTTTGATTTTTTTTATTGTTTCAGATATGCTTTATAATATTATGATATTTCATTCATTTCTTTCATAAAAAGATAATTTTTTTTAATTGACAATGGGGTGTATAGGGGGATAGGCAGAGAAAGCTTAGGGTGTTGGCAGAATTTGTAAATTACTGAAGTGAATTTATTCCAAACTATTGTGGGTTTACAGACTGTCAAAAATAACCATCAAAAATAATGGACACTCAGTTTTGAGGTTCAAAATTCTGAACGTTGGAGTTCCAAGGCTCATTGCTTTATTATATGCAAGTTAAGGTTATATGAGATTTATTTAAAATCAACATAAATTTTCTATAGAAGGTTGAAATTTGACAATTTAACATAGAATGCTATGGGAAAATCTAATGGTGGTTTTACTCAAAAAGGGCTAATCGTGATCTTGATCTTCCTCATGTGGAGCAACGCATGTAAATAAAATTAAAATAATACAGGTTTATAATCCAATATGTTACAGAATTATAACAACATAACAAATGAAAAAGTACATGAAAAAATAGGTAAAGCACTTTAAATTGAAATAACCATAATATAAAGAAAAAAACAATAGCAGTATCAATAATACTTTGGTACTGCGTTGACAAATAATGTTTTATTCTTTTACAACACCCCGATCTTTCTAGACTTTTCCCAGAAAAGCCTGAAAGACATTCTTGTACGAGCCGAAATCACTAACAATGTGTCTTCATCAACCGGCCAATTTCAGGCTTGTTCAGACAAAAGATGTAAGAATTGCTGTCAGATGATATGTACACAGAGCTTTAAAAGTCAAAACAACAGCCAAAGATTACACAATATTTTGCACAGTGATCTGCAAATCATGCAACGTGATCTAAATGTTGGAGTGTGGAATTTGTAATCTGCAGTACATTCGAGAAAATAAGCAAGCTTTCAGCAAAATGAACGGCAATAGAAGAAAATCTTCTCCTGAAATCGCTTGGCCAAATGGAATAAAACATAACAGAAAGGAGTTCTGAGAGGTTCTTTACAAAGTTTCCTCATTTCGTCCCGATCGGGCAACAACAGCCGCAATAGGCAATTCTCGTTTCTCATTGGTTGATTTAAAAAAATCTCTGGAACTGCTTGTCCAAATAGAACGAAACTTGACCGAAAGCATCCGTGGGAGGTTCTTTACAAAATTTCTTTATTTCATCCCGATCGCTCTACATATATGGTCACCATTGGCAGTTCTTGTTTCTGATTGGCTAATATAAAAGAATCTTCTCCTCTGAAATCGCTTGCCCAAATGGAACGAATCCTGACAGGAAGCATATATGGAAGGTCCTTTATAAAGTTTCTTCATTTTGTCCCGATCTGAATACAAGAGACTTGACAGGAAGCATCTGTTGGAGGTTTTTTACCAAATTTTGTCCAGATCAGGCGACAAACATGGCAGCCATGGGCAATTCTTGTTTCTGATTGGTTGATTTTAAAAAAAAATTCTCTTAAACTGCTTGGCCAAATCGAACCAAACTTGACAGAAAGTGTCTATGACATATAACAAAAATCTACAGAACCGCAGAATTGCTTGAAACCAAACATGGTCTGAATGTTTCTCTTAAGGTGCACATGAAGTGTTGTTCCTCTCGTGCCGCTCCTTAGTTCAAAATGGCCTTCAGCACACATAAGACTCTATGGAGAATACATGCAAAAATCTTCTGGAGAACCACTAGATTTTAGAATATGTTGACCTGTTAATAGGACCTTGATGAAGAAAAATTTGGTTCCTACAAGGCTTACCACACTTCATAATGATAGGGAGAAGTGACTATTAATTAACAGCAGATTTAGGTATAAAACATCGTCATAATTAATTAAATGGCCAAAAACAATAGAGGAAGACATCAAAAGCAATCATCACCTTTTACATGTATCTGTTGTTTTGAAAATGTTTAGCTTCTTTTTAATATTTTTAAAACATTACTCATATTTTTATGGCTTCTTTTGCTTAAACGTACACAAGTTCAGCAAAAGTAGTGTGGTGCAATAGCATTAGCGTAACCCACTGGAACCTCAAGATTCTCACCGGAACTACTGTGACGTCACCGAGTGGGATATATTGAACATTACGAATTACTACTTCAATGTATTGTAAGGTCAACTATTTAATTTACCTTAGTTTCTGCCATTAATCTTCTCCCCTTGGAGTAGGATTAATCAAGATCTGTGTCTATAGATTTCTGTGTCTGTTCGTCTAAGATGGATGCAAGCGAGAGAGAGATGCATTGTGGGACGGCTAACGTTTTCCGTTTGGGTCTCACTAACTACCCAAAATCTACTACACTCCCCCCCCCCCCCGTTTTGTTCAAAAGCTGCCAAAATAGATTAAATTTATAAAATTTTGATTTATGTGAGACCCATATCCTCCCCCCAGAAGTGTTCCCCAAGCCATATCCCACATGGGTGGAAGCCCGACCATACATCCCCTCTCCCACAATATAATAAAAATTCAACCTAAACGTATGTACATTATCTACACTTTTGTTCCCCCCCCCAACCCACCATTGTTATTTCCCCTTCCTACCCCCCTCCCCTTATCTTGAACAATCTGTCCCTCCCCAACCCCAAGTTTACTCCCCCTACCTACCCCTCCTTTCCCTCATTGCTCCGATGACCTGTGCCTGCACCCGCCAGTGCAGCAATGAGGTAGGTGAGTTGGTTGTCCCCGCCTCAAAAACCCAGGGAATCTCCCACTCCCCTTCTCGGCACAGAATGGTCATGGCCCCCTGAGCGGACAGGTTATCGATTACCTGCCTACTTAAATCCCAGGTGTTCACCTTGTGGGTGAGGGCCATGACATCCAGGTCGCCCAGCAGGTTGAAGCCCTGGGTTTGTATGGCCGTCAACCTTACTGACGACAGTTTCCACTTCTCAACCTCTATATCCCCAAAGACATCGGCCACATCTACCAACACCAAATGTGGGTCGATATCTAGGACCTTAATAAGGCACCAGGGAATTGGATATTCCTGGAGCCCTAGATTGGGACCAAGCCCCGGGATTCCTTGAACAGAATCCCTGGGCCTGTTTTGCCCCTTTGTTTGCCCCGGGATCTCTTGGGTGAGACCCGTGGTTTCGTCCCTCCTTCCAGCCGGCCGTGGTGTCTCCATGGGTTGACCCCACGCCACCATCGCTAGATTGCCACTTTCCCGTGTGACGACAGCCCGGGACTGGGAGAGTTCCAGTTCCCTCCTCCTCTTGCTCCTTTTCCTCCTGATGTTTCGGCTTTTGGAGGATTCTTTATATCTCGCGCCGCTTTCACGAGAAGGTGCGACGGGAGGATCTATGGGCGAGACCCTCCCCGGGTATCTCTGGCCCTCGGGACATTGGCCCCCTCTTTCTCTGGAGCCCTGAAATTCCCCCTTGAGCCCATACCCACCTTGCAGACCCGGAGGATCACTCTGGGTTTGGTTGGCCTCGCTTTCCTTCACAGGACGCCGTGTATGCTTTTGACCCAGAGTCCTAGACAATCCCAACCAGATCTCCATCGCCTCATGCCGAGGTATGGCGATCCCTGGGATGCCCTGGTATCTCCCCTCCAAGATTGGGCCTCCACGCCACAACTCGCTCTCCCTGGCCCATTCCCCCTTCGTTTCGCAGGCCGACATCCTCATAACAGGATTAGGGGGGACCCTAATTTTCCTTGACTCTACTACACCAGCTGATTCTGTTAGACCCCTCACTGCGACTGTAGTCATGGGGACTATTTCTTGACCAATTTTTAACTGACCCTCTGCTAAATACAATTCTACCCCTTGCTTTCTCAGGAGATCAAAACCCAAGAGCATCTCATCTTCAATAGGGGCTACATAGATATCTGTTGTGATTTCCCTAGTACCCAATGTAATTTCAACCGGACCTACAATAAACCCATTCATCTGTAACCCCCTCCCTGTCGTGTTCATGTGAACCTCCCTATTTTTTGGGGTAACTATGTCCAAGGATTTATATACTTCATCAGAAATCAAGGTAACCTCTGCCGCCGTGTCCACTACATGCTTTTACCATTTAACTGAAGTGGAACCTGAAGAGCCATCCCATCCCGCACTCGACAAATAGTAACAACACCTTCAACTTCCTCCCCCTCATGGGACTGTTCTGTTAGTGTGACATCGGTTTCAGAATTATCAGAGCCCTCCCCTTGGTCTCCTGTATCTACTCTATCCTTCTTGGGATTTACCTTCCCCAATTCTATATCTACTTCCTCCTTCTGTCGGCCTACCTCCCCCATTTCACCTGGGTCCACCTTCCGCTCACCCTCTTCCTCTTCAGAGACTCCCTGCCCCTCTGGTTCCCAGGGCGACTCACTGAAAAAACCTTCCCCTATTACCTCTTCTGCCCAGGATCTAGCTACTCTGGGGTCACACTGATCATTTGTACCTTCCCCTGGCCCTGTCTCTTTCCCTGCCTCCCATTCACTCGGGCTAAGAAATTCATGTGTGCTTAGTTTTTACACGCTGACTACAAACTTTAATGGTAGCCAACCATCCGTGTTACCTGGGCACAGAACTAATCCATCCTGTGATTGATAGAATTGATACCCTTCTGTCTGGGCCCTCGCAACATCTATCCCTAGGGCCAATTCCCAATGTGGTTTTAATGTCTTTGGGAAATTCCTATACAGGGGCAGATATACTCTTTTCATCCGATTGATCCCTGCTTCCTTTATTGCCTCCCATGCAGAGAATGTTGTAAAGTAGAGACAATATGGAGCATCCCCTGCCTCAATCAATTGTAATTCAGGGTCCTCAAAAGGAAAAGAATGTCCCTGTGTTGCCCTAACCCTGATACTCCCAGAATCCCCCTCTTGTTTATACTGAAAAGCCTGATTTTCATTTTTTACAACCCTTAATACATCCTCTGTGTTAAAACCTTGCATCCCAGGGTGTTTTTCTAGCAATTCCCGTACTTCAACATAACCCCCTGGGGCTATCTGCAATCCCCACTTAACTGCCCCATGTCGAAGAATGTATGCCAGGGTCCTAGATAACAAATTGTCCTTCCCTAGCCTATTTTCTACTGTTTCAAAGCCATCAACGCTGTCCTCAACTACGTCCTCGTCCACCCCCCTCACATGTGGGGTACCTTCATCCACCAATTTCTCCCTACTGAGACCCTCTCCAGTATCTGGGGACCCACTCCGGCCTCTTAAGCGGTCCCTTTCCTGTTTAAATGTAACCCAACTACCTGGTCTGCAAAACTAACAACCTTATCCCTCCCCTGGAGACTCTGGCATTCACGTTTAAAATGACCTGTTTGCCCACAATGATAGCATTCAGTCCTCCCGGGCGAAGGGTTTCTTAACGGGGAATGCCCCCGGCATTCAGTTTCTTCAGTTCAGTCAGCAATTCTGACACAACACCCTCCACCTTATCCAGACGTTTTTCCATCGTGGCCATTTCAATCTTCCCAGAGACTCCCCCACCCTTCTGGGGCAGAATAGTAGCGCACACTTGTGGTGTGGGCATGCCCTCCCCATATGCACCAACATATTCGACGTGTCGAATCTCCCTTTTTGAGGGCTTCCCATAGATAGCCTGGTGGTTATGCTGATGCCACCTTATCTTATCCACGGCATCCTCAATACTCTTGGGGCGAACATTAGAGGCCGCACTACCCGCTTCCTTATCAGCCGCCCCCTGGCACAACCTTTAAACAGCCTGTTGGTACATGTGTTCTTCCGGGAGCTCCCTAAAGGCCCTGGTAGCCAGTGATAACACCCTATCCGCCCAGTCTTCCAAGGACTCCTCTTGATTTTGGCGGGCATTTTGAAATTGAACTTGTGCAGTTTCCGGGAGTTCCTTAAACCCAAAGCGTTTTTCCAATTTCTGGACTAGTTCTGAGTACCCTACCTCCCTATTACGTTCAGCTATAAGGGCATAATATTCGCTAGCCTTCCCCTCTAGACACCAGCATAATTGATCTTTGCATTCCTGGGGCCCCCAACCACACACCTCTGAATATCGGGAAAATTTCGTGAAGAATGCCTGCCAGTTAGTTTTTCCATCATATTTTAAATTTTTCGGGGTAGCGTTGGGTCTTTGGTTTGGCCCTGGCTCATTTGCGGGTGTTGCTACCTGTCGATTATCTCCCCTTGGCCCATACTTATTTGGCCCTTGTTGATATCCAGGTCCATACCCCCTACCCCACTTGTCTCTTGGGCCCCTGTTTTCCCATTGTGTGGTATTGAAAGGGCGATAAACCGAGTCCTCCACTTGCCCCCTGAACGTCTGGGGTGGGCATTCCATGGGCCTCATCCCCCTCCCCGGACCCTGTGTCAGAGGATAGCTCTGCTGCCACTTACAAAACCTACTCCTGGGTGTTTCTGTTATCCCTCTTATTGGCCCTACCGAAGATTCAATTCTAAGGCCCTGTCCCTGAGCTGCACTCCTATTGCCCTGCGTGTATTCCATGGGTGTTCCCTGGGGTGCCCCCACTGGCCCCCCATTACTTGGGTGTGGTGTACTATATCCCTTCAATTTATCCGCCCGATCCCTGGCCAAACTATCTTGTCCTAACCCCAGTGGCATATGTTTGTCCCTGTCCCACTGGGCCTGTGTGCTGTAGGGCAACTTTCCGGCCCCCCTGTAGACCTTGGCCTCCCACCTTTGATCATATTGATTTTTACAATCCATCTCCCCGTGTTCCGTATTGCTGGAATTATCATATGGGTTGTTTTGATATCTACTAGCCCTTAGCTGTGGAGGGTCCCAAAAATGATATTTCCGGTCACCTGTGTACATACTACTCTGACCCCACCCTGACTGATCGAAATACGGGGTGTGGTTATCAGTGTATGGTCCCCCCGAATCACTGTTAAGCTCATATTCAGTGAAAGCTGAATCCATATCTCCTCGCCCCATGTATTGGTGGTATGGGGTTTGTGGCCCTTGAGATTCCTGTTTAATTGGGTATGGAGCCTTGTCCCGTTGATAATCTCCTGCCCCCTGCCTGGTCAGGCCTCCCTGGGCTCCCATGGTAGGAAATCCCAGCCCCTGGTCCCAATATGGATGGTCTACCGGCTGTCCCTGTCCACCCATAACCCTTGGGTTCCCTTCCCCCTGAGAGAAGTCCAGCCTGCCCAAAAGATCTGGTGTTATTCTAAGATGGGGGACCCTGGCTAAATCCTCTTCCCTTAATGATCCCTCCACCTCCCTTATGGCCATGATTTGCTCTGCAATTTTTGGGCCAATACCTGGGAGCTGTAATAAGTCCTCATAGGAGCAGGTGTTAATAAAAATATTAGACATAGTGAAGAATACCACCCCCAATCAGTAACAGACAAACACTATTTAATAAATAAAAAAAACTTCTTCTGTATTCTTCTTCTGTGCTCTTCACAAATGCCGCGGTGTTCTTGCAAATATTTATTATATGTCGGGATATGTGACAAAATCAGGGCTTACGACGAGTACCGGTAAGTAAGATAATCCGTAAAATCCCTGATACTATGTACTGTATACCACAGAGATACCGATAAGTTAGATAACTCTGGGAAATTACAAATAAAAGTTGGTCAGTAGATGTATCTGTTAAACCCAGGTACAATCTCAAATACACCAGTTGTACACAAAATTAAAAGTCCAAAATACCGATAAATTAAATATTTCGGAATATGAAATTGAAAATATGGCTATTGGGATTTACTGGTAAGTCAAGTAAACCCCAAAATTCCAAATATTACTGCCGTGGGAATCTGGTAGGTAAAGACTCCCTCGACAGGCTCTCCTTGCAAACTTGTGACGACACAGAAAAAATTCACAAAACGGGAAAAATTTGGAGTTAACTGGGGTTTCCCGGTATAATCGTTTTAAATTTTAGTGACTTTGTGCAGCACCGATATGTTAGATGCCACAAAAAGCCGTTAAACTATCAAAAGTTACAATTTGGGTATGGCGGGAAACAGCCGCCAATTCACACTCGGTTCAAAGTCAAAAATATCTTCGATCCGACCGTGCAAGAACGATGTGCTCGCAGCGCCAGATATTGTAAGGTCAACTATTTAATTTACCTTAGTTTCTGCCATTAATCTTCTCTCCTTGGAGTAGGATTAATCAAGATCTGTGTCTATAGATTTCTGTGTCTGTTCGTCTAAGATGGATGCAAGCGAGAGAGAGATGCATTGTGGGACGGCTAACGTTTTCCGTTTGGGTCTCACTAACTACCCAAAATCTACTACAAATGCATACAGACCTATTTATGGACTAACCTATTTTTGGATACAGACGTATTCCTACCTACAGCGACGAATATAGCTGTCGGTAAGTTAGTAATTTAATTTTACTAATATTGTCTTGCCACCGGCACGACAATTGGCGTCGTCGACAGGATTATTTAGATTGTTGACGAACTTTAAAACATTTTCAGCGTGGAGTTGAACTGCGCCATTTTTTCACGTGGACCACATGTGTCTAGGTGAAGTGTTCGAAGCCAACATATTTATTATATAGAAACAAAATTTCGGTAATTATAATTGTTTACTGAAACAAATAAGCATTAAATTCGAACATTTACTGAATATTTTTGCGTGACACTTGTTAATTTAATTGTCATAATTAGCTCAAGTGCAAATATTAATGAGTAAGTTCGATTCATGGAATAGCCAACAAAGCTGAAAGTGAAGGTAGATGTTTTTGCAAACAGCTGATTTGCAATTGTTTGTTTTCATGCATCAACACACTATAAGTTATTAAATTTTGACATTGCAATTATAGTTGGTGAATAATAAGTATGGTTGATAGTTATTTATTAACTTAGGCAATCTTAATAGAGATTAAAATTGCAATCCTTACTTTCAGTTTCAGAATTGATTTGTGTCAATTAGGTCAATATTTATTAATAGCATAATACTTAATGCTTGATTATTTATACTGTTATACCTAACAATAATAGGTTTATAACTTTGAAAAATTCTTTCAAGGTGCAATTTGATTATTTATTATCTATGCAACAGTACAGTACAAATGGTTGCAATATAACACTCACAATGAGGGAAACAAATTCCTCAAGTTGTTGATATTGTGTTATTATTTAAGATGCTGAATTTTTGCAGTGACCTTGACTAATGACCTTGACATTTGTATTCATAGTCATTATTTTTAGGCATTGGTTGCAGGTGTTCAACTTGTCTTTTTTTCCAAAGATATCTTTCTTAATTTTTTTCTTGAAAACATTGGAAAATAAGTAACAACATGTCCAAACCAACTGCGACAATGAACGTACAATTGGCTACAGAGAGCCAGCTTAAAACAATTGAGGGATTGGACGCATCAAAAGCAAGGCGTATAGCAAAAGTTCGAAAAGAAAAAGGTAGAATGACAATGGAAGATTTTATATCAGAAAGTACCTTATCTGAGGACAATGTTAAACAACTAGTAGAGGATAGGATTATTAGCTTTGAATATTTGCTGACTTCAGCAGATTTAGAAATGCGACTTGAAGAACATAGTGAAGATGTTAACCAGAGAATGTTAAAATTAGATCAAAACCAACTGCTAATATTGCAACGATTAGAACAATTAGATGAAACTAATCAGACTATGCTAGAAAAAATACAGAATGTACCCACAAAATCTGAAATAACATCCCTGACTGATGCAAAGCTGGACAAATTGTCAACAAAGCAGGATGAACTATCAGAAAAGCAAGATGACATGACATTTCAGCAAATTAGTTTAACACAAGATATGAGAGACATGAAAGTTACTGTTGGAGAATTAAAATCCTCCATGCAAGAATTTGAGAATAAACAGACATTAATGGATGACAAAATTGATACAATCAGTAATAGAGTCGATTATTTTTCAAAGTCAATGGATGAAAGAATTAACAACCTGTCACAGGTTATTGATTCAAAGGTTAACACCTTAGCCGACTCATTAAATTACAGAATTGACACCCTGTGCAACTCAGTAGATACACAAATAACAATGCTTGCTACTACAATGTATAATAAGATAGATAATTTAGCTCAAAATATGTCAACAATGGATATGAAAATAGACAACGTTCAACAGAATTTAAATTCAAAGGTTGACACCTTCACATGCTCCACTGAGACAAAGATCCAAACCTTGTCACAAAATATGAAGCATACTGATATTCTATTAAAGACAGTAGACACTGAAAGGGATAATTTATTCCAGACAGTAGATAAAAAGTTGACAGATTTACAACTCTCAATATTTGATACAATAGATGAGAAAACGACAACCTTATCGGACACCCTAAACAGTAAAATAATGGACTGGCATGATAGTATGAAGATAGAAGTACAAGAAATTCCATTTCGTGTTAAAGAAGTTCAACAAAATTTAGAACAGAGATTATCTTTAGTAAATAACAAAGTAGATAATTTGAATATAGAGGTGATACAAATGAAAACCACTGTATCTAAATAACAGGATGAATCAGACAGAGTAAAAGTTGAAGTGGCTAGCAATATAGACTCTAAATGTAATCAGTTGAAAGGAGAACTTGCTGCTATGATGAGCAAACAGTATGCAGATACAACTCAAAAAATGAAGAATATAGAATCTACCCTGAATCAGAGATATACAATAACAAATGCAAGGCTTGAACAAAATTTGGAAGCAGTACATACTAAATTAGGAGAGGTTACTCATGATATAGCAACAGTTAGAAATTCAAAGCCAGAACATGAAAATTTAGCTGCTCAAATTCAGTCTGATATATTAAAAACAATACAAAAATTTGAAGCTAGACATCAGCCAAACTCAACAGAGATTCCAATAGCCAGTACACCGGCACAAAAAACCAGTCCTGAATTTCCATCTGAAATTTCAACTATACGGGAAGGAGAAAAACATAAGTACCAAAAAACAAATCGAGATTCCAAAATATATGATTCACAACGCAATGATGCAAGACAAAATTACAAGTCATATGGAAGGAGTAATGCAAAAAGTCAAAAGAAAAGAAATTACAGTGGAAAGAATTGTGGCAAAAGTGAAAGCTCAGATACATCATCTGAAATTCTTGTAAGTAAAAGAAGAAGCCGGTCACGAGTAAGAGGGTCAGGAAGAGCGAGACATAGACATACCAAGAAAACTGATTCTACTAGTTCATCTTTTGATTCTAGTAAAACAAGTGAAAGTACAACTGATGAATCACGAGATAGATCAAAAAGTCCAATAAGACCAAAGATGCCAACATTTACAGGAACCGGAAGTCCAACATGGGAGTCCTTTATATATCAGTTTGAGAGAACAGCAAATAGAAGGAAATGGGGTAATAAGAAGAAAGTAAACAGATTAATTGACTGTTTAAAAGATGCAGCACTTGAATATGCAAGGAAAGTAAATCTGTATGATGATTATGCTTCTTTAAAAAGAAAAATGAAAAGCAGGAACCAATATTGGCTCGACGCCAACTTCAATACATTAGACAAGAAGAACATGAAACATTAAGGGACTTTGCACATAGAGTATATGTCTTAGCGATGGATGCATATGGAAAACATGACATGGACGTTGTTGAAAGTACATCAGTTGACACATTTTTAAGAGGATGTCGGGAACGATCAGCTGCTAGTGTAGCTATGGAAAAGAACCCAACTAGTCTATCGCAGGCTATGAAATTTGTTAATACTTCATTAGCAAACCAAAAAGCTTTATTTGGACCAAGTAGATCAAATTTGTTTCAAAGACAAGTTACTTTTTCTGACAACGACACAGAAGAAACTAAAGGAGATAAACAAACTGAAGCTAAAGATAACACGTCTAAAGAAAATGCACCAGAATGGGTAGCTGATTTAGTGAAAAATCAAACTCAGACGATGGATAATTTGAATATTTGGTCAAATGATTTCTAGGAGTACAACAAATCAGCAGCAATTGCTACCTCAATTTTAAAACCAAAACTTTCATTCACCACCAAGACAGAATCTGCAGTATGGGTCTACACCCACTAACAAACCTTTTTACAGATCACCACCCCCACAAGGATATAATAGAGGTTTTAATTTCCAAACAAGAACAGAGACTGAGCCTATTTTACGACCTCAATACTCTCCACAGTCTAGAGGTTTATTCAGAAATAACTTTCAAGGGAATAGGCAGTATCCACAAAGTGACATGAAAAAACAGTTTTATCAAAATAGGTCACCACCTAATGCTGGACAACACTTTTCACCTAACAGAAACTGGCCTCAGTACAACCAAAATAGAATGCCCTCACCAAGGTCAGAAAGTCCAGAGTTTCAGAAAACCTCGCCTCAAGCAAGAGGGGGGAATTTAAATGGAAAGGGACTGAGCCCGCGGGCCAACGCTTAGTCCAGGAGGAAAAGGGAGAACATTAAAGAGACCCAAGAGGGAACTTTTTGTAAATAGTTGATACAGACTTTTAACATTTAATCACGAATCATCATTTGCCTATTTCAGGAAAACTGAAATCCATATTGTGAAGTAGATCATCTCCCATTCATCATTTGATAGTCATCAACATATCACATTGTATAATATCGTCACATAATCGTAACCATGTCTGAAGAATTTATACTGGATTTGGAGGATCCATCAACTGACTTTGCTAGTAAAGAAAGTGGAGGCCTATCCGATACACTTGATGAAGTGTCAGAGCTAGATCCCAGTGAGTGGATGGTCCTAGACGAGATCCAGGAATCAGAGGAGGATCCTTCCGGTAAAGAAGACGAGTCTAACACTGATGGTGTAGCCGTTACGGTGGAGGCGAATATTAGGAAAGTAGAGGCTTGTCGCCTCACATCTGACTTACATTTATGGTATCAAAGACTCAGGCCAGTCTCTGGACCTAGAGTTTCCACTGAAACTACAACGGAACCAAGTGGACCATCAGGAGATGTTGAACAACGGTGCACTATGATGCCGATTTCAACCACCCATTTACCACGTGGGATTACATCCTATGAACGTTTGCCGGAGGAGCTACTTCCACCAAATATGAGGAGGTGTCGCCTTTGCAACTTGCCGAAAAAGTCGCATATTAAACGACATATGCTTATAACACATTTCCCATGGTATTGGGTACCCACAACTGCTTGTTGGGAGTGCAAGGAACGGTTAGCTCAGTCTAAAACTGTCATGCGTGAGCATACTATTAGACATTCCTTTACGAAGTCAGATGATAGTCTAAATGAAGAAAATTTACACCGTTGGTGTCAATTAGTCAACGGTACCTTTTATCTGTTGTTAGATTGGCTACAATTAGACAATTTTGACAGTCTTCTGGAATACATTTCCAGCAGAAATTTGGCTGTTGATGTGCGCGCACCCTACACAGAAAATGAATTGGTTTGCATGCGTTTCTATATGGAACATTATAGTTATCATACAGTGGATAGTTTCAATCCCAAAAGACCAAACCACATTATATGCCTTATTCATGTGGAAATCATGGCACGTTTACTTTGCCGAATATTTACAACACGGCGAATGAAACAATTCCGTAAATATGAATGTTATTTAACTTCAGATGGTTTAAATGTAAATTTCAATATTCCGAATTGCCTAACAGATACTGTAAATTTTATAGACACTCATTTTCATTTGGATGCACTTTTAAGCAGAATGCAAAGGCCAACAGAGGATCCATTGGATTTCACAAAATTGTGTGATATTGTTTATCCAACACACAACCATGTTCTGGAATTTGCAATTGCAAATTATGTGTTCCCAGAGTTTTGGGATAGGGCTACATTCCAGACTTCTGGAGATTCTCGTGTTAAGATGTCGTTTGGCATTCATCCACATAGATCCGTGAATGGCATTTCCAGACACACGAAGGCAACCCTGGAGGATCTTGTTAGGTCTTCCGACTGTGTAGCCGTTGGTGAAACTGGTTTGGATTTTACCACCCGTTGCAACTGCGACCCGATGTGTCGTAATCCTGTTGCTTGCCAGGAAAGAATTAAAGCCTACCAGGAAGATAGCTTTTTGTTTCACCTTTCCCTAGCTCGGAAATACAGATTACCTGTAATAATCCACTGTCGGGATGAAGGGAATGGAACGGCAGCTTCACAAACTCTTCAGTTAATTCATCAGCACAACTTTACTGATCTCAGTTTCCACCGCCATTGTTTTACAGGAGATTACCAAGAACTGGAGGAATGGAATCGTTTACCAAATATAGTTTTTGGTTTCACAGGGAAACTGTGTACCGACAGCAGTATTAGATTACTGATCCCAAGTCTAAACTTGGACAAAGTACTTTTGGAGACTGACGCTCCTTACCTGCCTCCAGTAACTGGTTGTCGTATTAACCATCCATGGCATCTAGTTTTTATCCTGGAACAATTTGCAAGAGTTGTTAATGTGCCAGCACCAATTTTATTACATCGGTTAAATGCAAACGCCAAAAGGTTTTACAACTTGTCTTAAATCCCAGAACTTTTAAAATTCAATTTAATATTAAGTATTTAAGCAATTATAGGCTAAACGCCTTGTTGTCTTTTGTGTAATAGGGTTGCCTCAGTGGTTTAATTTTGGTATTGTTTAAAATTATCCTGATAGTTATTGGTCATTAAAGGCTAACGCCTTTATCTTTGTTAGTATTAGTTGATTTTGTATATAGGATAATGTTGTTTCACATTTATTGTGTCATTTATGGTTTATTTTGATTTCATCTTCACAATTGTGATTAGCTATCATTTTTTAAGGGTAATTATGGCTTGAATGTTAATTTTGAATATTTGGCCCAGTATTAGTCATTGATTGGAAAGTATGTTATTTTGTCAGGAGTTTGACTTGAATTTAGACATGGTATCTTGATATATGTGTTGTTTTGTTGTAAATAGGTTTTTTTTATGTTTTTTCTTGGCCTGGATCATATGATTAGTATTTGGGCTGAAATTGTGCATTTGGATTCTGTATATTTGATTGGATGCTTTCATATGGAACCTTTTATTGGTGATTTCATATGTTTTTTCTAGGTTTGATACGTAATGTTATTATTTAGATCCTGTGTGATACATAAGCAGGGTATTTTTTATATTTTGATGTTGACGAAATCTGAAGTTATCAATTTTCGCTGTGGGATAATTTTGACGGATTTTACTAATTTGGTCAAGAGGATCTTGATTTAATGTCTGGAAAGTTGAATTTAGTTTATATCAGTAAGATATTATATATGGGCTATTCATATTTACTCATTTAGTTTTCATAATTTTCAGCACAACTTCTCTTCCAAAGTTTTATATTTGGCATTCAAAATCTAAAAATAATAATAACATGAATGTTTCTAAAAATCCCCATGAGGAGTTTTTCACACACGGAAGGAATGTGGTGCAATAGCATTAGCGTAACCCACTGGAACCAAGATTCTCACCGGAACTACTGTGACGTCACCGAGTGGGATATATTGAACATTACGAATTACTACTTCAATGCATACAGACCTATTTATGGACTAACCTATTTTTGGATACAGACGTATTCCTACCTACAGCGACGAATATAGCTGTCGGTAAGTTAGTAATTTAATTTTACTAATATTGTCTCGCCACCGGCACGACAGTAGCGAGTTACCGTCCCTAGTACTAAGGTCTAGTGGTAAGTGCTCCGACAAAAAAAATATATTTCTTCTTATATGAATAATTCAAGATGTCTCAAATCGATTCTGAAGATGAGTTTGATGGTAGTTGCGACAGTTATTTTGGTATTGAAGACAATTCAAGTGATATTCGATATAATAATAACATAAACTCTGAGTCACAACAACAACAAAGTTAACAAATATGGCGACCTACGCAGATGTTGCCGGACAAGACTTTCGTTCAAAGTTTATATCAGATACAGCTAATGAAACCTCCGAACAAGACACAAGAAAAAGTGTGAAACCAATATTTATTAAAGAATATTATCTTTTTGGAACTAGCAAACCACCCAAACAGTTTTGGTTGACCCATGTTGAAATTTCCAAATCCATTGGAAAACCAATAAGACCCCAACATATCAGAGGGATACAAGAACAGGAAATGTCTGGAGAATATACCTTGATAATGAGAAAGACAAGTTAACATTACTTACCCAAGGTATAACTCTCAGGGAAAAACTTATAATGCCTGTAGCCCAAAACCCAAGAAATAAAGCTTGGAACTTTGAAAACACTAAAGTGACAATACAAAACATCCCTCTATCTGCCTTTGATGGTCAAATAGAAAGATAATTGACAATGAAAGGTGACGAGGTTTTAAGCCTGACAAGAGAAAGAATAAGAGTTGACAATATGTTGACAAATTGTGAAACAGGGACAAGAACACTTATTTGCAAAAAGCTTCGGAAACCACTACCAAGATCCCTTAAGATAGGTAAATACACAGCGAAGGTGTATTATTATGGTCAGCCAAGAACAGATCCATCAACATTCTTGTGTAACAAATCTGGGCATACAATGAACAATTGTACAAATCCTTGGAAATGTAGGAAATGTTCTGAAGTCGGGCATCAAATGTCGGATTGCCCATTGCTTAGACAACAAAATAATTGTGATGAAAATGTTGACAATGATCTTACTCAAGAACCAACTAAGCAATCATCAGAGCAGACTACACAACACAGTGAGAACAATGTCGACAATGATGAACTACATGAACCATCACAATCTATACTAACAGTAGCTGGGGAAACAATACAACAAAAACAATCAACATCAGATACTACAACTTCAGATACTTTAGATACAACTAAAAACAAAAAGAAAGATAAACAAACTCAAAGGAAACAAACTAAATCGACCGATAATCAGACAAAGGAAGGTACTCAAAATGCAAAACCTAAGGGTAGAGCAAGTGCAAATCCACCAAATACAAAACAAACAGACATGACAAACTTTATAACTCCAAACAGGAAAACTGGTTAACAGAACAGAGGGAGGACCACCAACATCTCCACAGAGAGGAGACAATAAAATACAAAAATCATGAGACTTGAACTTGTAAATAATTTTATCATATATGTTTACATAAAAAAACCAAAAAAAAGTATAGTCCTAGGCAACACAATATAAACCTCATAACAAGAATTGGCCTAAACGTTCGCCTATTGTCGCATGAGCTGTTTCGCATAGTTAGTTTTTTGTTCATATCCTACAAGTTACGACCATGCCCTCTCTAAAATTACTGACATCTTCATAGCTCGTCAGACGTCCGCGTAACCGTTTTAAGGACAGTAACGGAGGAAGACAATACAGACAACGCCTTGAGCAGAAAATAATTTAATTTCCATTCATTTACTAAGTATGCACACTAACTTTTTGCAGTACAGTTATCTTATATATGGTACGTTTTCTATACATCATAACGTCAAAGATACTTATTTCTACTATATAGTTTTACTATCTGTCTTGCCATTTATGTATTTCCTATGAAGTTCGTTTACTGATCGACGCCCACGTCAATTAAATTTTCGTTTTGTTTACATTTTATGTAAACTTTGTCTTGCTCTGGGTTTCAAAGAGTCAACACCTTTATATTTTTATTTTTTACATGCTCATGATCAAGACCATATTGGTCGAAACGTTGGGTATTTTTAACTTTTTAGTTTGATTGTTGGTTTTTTTTTACGATTTTATATTTGATTTGGTTCGACTTGTGTATTTTATACATTTTAGTCGTTTTATGCCCCTTTTGACAGCTCACCATTTCCATTTATTTTCTTGTTTTCAAATAATAGTTGACCGAAATTTCCTAGTCTCAAATGTCCGGGTCCAAATTGTCCTGGCCGATACGTACATTGGCCCAAACGTCCGTGCACAGGGGATGAATATTTAGAGTAAAGGCAAATAGAGAATAATAGAATAAATAATTGATGAATATAGAATCAAACAATAATGATGTAATTTAATTTTTAGATTAATTTAAATATAGATATTAGAATTTGGGGAGTACTGAAAAGAACTATACATAAAGAAAATTGTTTTGTTCAATTGTGACATGTGATAATATTTTCCCCGATTGCAACAACAGCTAGGTATCTTAAACCTTACTATACTTTACCTCACATTTTCACAAATTCTGTTATCTAACCTAAATTATTTTCATCATGATAAAGTTTTATAGAATATTAAAGCATTATTTTAAGTAAATAGTAAAAACAGCAGATATTTAATGAATACAGAATTTGATACCCCCTCCCTCACCAGACCCTCATGTATGCAATGTCTTCTTGTTTTGTCCTTTTAATTCTCTAGCATGCACCTGGAAAAGTCTTTATACCAGAATGTTATCTTTTTGTGTGCGTTAAATAATAACAAAGCCAGTCATTTAGACATAATTTACATTTGTTACAATTTGTTGTTTGCAAATATTAATATAAGGCAACATATTCTCATTCAGGCAAGGTTAAAACTGAAACCATTTTTATTTTCCCTCATCTGCTTGATGCTTTTGTATACTTTTGTCATATATATGTTTTTTTCTACATTTGTTTGTATATAACAGCATGTAGAATTTTCCATCTGTTATGAGAGAGTTAGAAACTGTGATCATTTTGCATTCTGTATTCATTTGAAAGGGATATATTGTCTCTTAAGGTTATTTTTTGAAAGCGTATTTGCAACACAAGGTGGAGTATACTTGAAGATTTCTCAATACACAGACTCATACTTTGGAGAAGGACTCAATTTTTCCCCAAATTTGCTTTTGGGTGGACAAAGAATTAAGTATTGTTTTAGGGTATAAAATTTGAGAGATTTTTTGGGGGGTTATCATTAAAGAGTGGGAGGGTCAAACATCTTTGGAAGCATTTTATTCATGTTGAATTGCAGAAGCAATGCATAAATGTTAAGAGAGATGATAATTTTTGAATTCAATAAAGTATCAAAGTGATATTATGGGGAATTTAGTAGGTACTCAGGAAAATAAAACTCCGTATTTAGATAAATGTTATTTTAATAAAACTGCATGAAACTATAACAATATAACACAAATATGATTGTTCTAAATTCAATCGGTAATCCTTGTATATAGCAAATTCGGAAAATCCGTAAAGTCACTGTTTTTAGAAAAACGTACGTGATACGCACTTGTTCAATCGGTCATCCGAACTACGTGTCCCTCAGTGTTAGAATTGTTTTACAAATGTATAGTGAACATTCGTAGGAATTAACAAGTTCAAAATCGCAGTGACATGTTTTACAATTATCACTCCATTCATGACATATAACAATAGGCAAAATAGAAAAACGTTTTAACAAAGAATTAATACTAATCTCATTAATTTGTTCTAAGTTGATATTATAAGTTTTTAACACCGTGTATGCTAATTGTTAAAAAATGTTCCTAAAAAAATGACACTTTGCTTTCAAAGATATAATTGTCAAATTTTACACCATGACAAAAGTACCAAAAAGTACCAAAGGTATTTTTTAGTGGTAAGTATTTTCACCATGATTTTTTGTGGGGTGTCTGAAAAAGATGCTAATTTATTGGAATGTAAATTATTTGCATTGACAAGCCTATGTACAGATGTACAGACAAGTACCCTCCCCTTTTGTAGGTGTTGGAATGAATGATGATGAATATGAAGGTCACTTGTCACAATTAAGGGGTACAAAGGTAATAGGTATCACTGGGAATTCAGAAATTAGGCTCTTTGAGAAATTCAGAAATTAGAATCCTTTATTAGATCAATTTTGAAACGATACATGAAAAAATTTTAAAAATTAGTTTTTTGTTTAAATCAAACTACATACATGTAATATATAACTATCATTCATACACAGAGATTTAGGATAGGAGAATTCCACCCGAGGGGTTACATTTTTTATCAGAAAAGAGGCTTTACACCACATATACATGTTTACCCCGTCCATCAACCTCGTTTCTTGTCTCATTCAATTCGAAATGCATGTGAATTGCATTTATTTTATGTGTAGACCTTAAATTTTAAAGATTTTTGTCTTTTTTCCGTCAAAATGATGTGGAAGCACATGCTTCCGTGCCTATACGTATTTACGCTGACACTAACCGAATATTTTTGACTTTTGAAATAGAATAAATATTTTCCATTTTTAGGTTGTGACAGTTCACCCCGAAGAGGAAGGTAGGTAGAATAATGATTAATGGGTACTTTTCCAAAGATTATTACTCTGAGAGTCTTTTCGGAAATTTACCAAGCTTCAATATCAATTCAGTATACTATTATATCTTTTTACTTTATGATTCCAAAAATAAGTAGCTGGTATGAATTTTTCCAAAAGGTCTGATATTCCGTCAGAATTTTATCAAATGGATATGAAAATCTGTTGAAATCAAATTAACGCTTTTGTTCTGATTATTTTGAGAGAAAGAATTGCTAAGAAAATCCAAGAGACTTCCATGTTGAAATCACACAGAAATCAAATCATTGCTCCTGCTCCTTGGTTTTCCTGCATTGTACAGACAAATAAACATTTCGATAAAGATAAAGGAAATGAACATTTTGTGATGAATATAATAATGACTCTTGTTTTCTCTGTTATATGCAATAAATAAAATACATTTATTTATCAGATCATGTTTGTCACCTTGCAGTGTAGAACCAGAACCAGAGGAACCTACCAATAGGTACGTGTAAGTTCTACCAAGTGGTGATCAGATTTTTGTTAACAATTAATGTTAAAAAAATACAGGATTTTTATTTTTGTTTAATGGGTGTCTCATGCTATTATTATCCTCGCACTTCGAATGAAGTTAAGGGATATTTGTAATCGGTAGGTCTGTTCGTTCGTCCGTCTGTCCGTATGTCCGTCCGTCTGTCGTGCCGTCCGTTTGTCCGTCCTTTAGATAATCTTGTCTCCAGAACTCCTCGTTCATTTTTAACTTCATGCATTTAATTTCTATACAGTATTGTCACAAACTGTATGCAGATGCGCAATAAGGTTTTAGAATTTTGATTTTCAAAAATTGGGGTCTACAGGGGTAGAATTTCGAAAAATTGGAATTTAAGCTTGTGACCTAAACTCCTCATTCATTTTTCATTTTATGCTTTAATTTCTATAAAGTATTGTCACAAACTGTATGCAGCTGCGCAATAAGGTTTTAGAATTTTGATTTTCAAAAATTGGGGTCTACAGGGGTAGAATTTCGAAAAATTGGAATTTAAGCTTGTGACCTAAACTCCTCATTCATTTTTCATTTTATGCTTTAATTTCTATACAGTATTGTCACAGACTGTATGCAGATGCGCAATAATGTTTTAGAATTTTGATTTTCAAAAATTGGGGCCCACAGGGGTCGAATTTCAAAAACTTTGAATTTAAGCATGTGACCTAAACTCATTCATTTTTCACGTCATGCATTTAATTGCTATACAGTATTGACACATACTGTATGTAGATGCGCAATAAGGTTTTAGAATCTTTTTTTTTTCAAAAATTGAGGCCCACAGGGGTCGAATTTAAAAAAATTGGAATTTAAGCTTGTGACCTAAACTCATTCATTTTTCACGTCATGCATTTAATTGCTATATAGTATTATCACATACTGTTGTAGATGCGCAATAAGGTTTTAGAATCTTGTTTTTCAAAAATTGGGGAACACAGGAGTCGAATTTCGAAAATTGGACATTTAAGCTTGTGACTGACTCCTTATTCATTTTTCAATTTATGCTTTTAATTTCTATACAATATTGTCACATACTGTATGTAGATGCGCAATAAGGTTTTAGAATTTTGATTTTCACAACTTGACGTCCACAGGGGTTGTATTTTGGAAATAGTGAATTTAAGCTTGTGACTTAAACTCCTCTTTCATTTTCAAATTTGTATTATTATTTGTATATCATATTGTTCTTTATTATCTGTAGATGTGCAAAAAGGTTTTTAGTTTTGAAAATCGATCAAGGGTTCCAATTGTGGGACCGTAAATGGTGAAATTGCTAATTTTGCGTTAACTCTGGAAATACTCATTCATTTTTTGTTTCAGTGGTTATCCCCACACTTCTGAGATATTGTTATCGTCCCCGCCCGTATGTCCGTCTGTCTGTCTGTCTGTCCGTCCGTCTGTCTGTCAGTCCGTCCGTCACACTTTCTTGTGACCTAAACTCCTCGTTCATTTTGAACTTCATGCATTTAATTTCTATACAGTATTGTCAAATATGGTATGTAGATGCGCAATAAGGTTATATAATTTTCATTTTCATTTGGGCCCCACAGGGGTCGAATTTTTAAAATTTCGAATTTAAGTTTGTGACCAGTAAACTCCTATTTTATTTTTCATTTTATGCATTTCATTTCTATACAGTATTGTCACATACTGTATGTAGATGCGCAATAAGGTTTTAGAATTTTGATTTTCAAACATTGGGGCCCACAGGTGTCAAATTTCGAAAATTAGGAATTGAAGCTTGTGACCTAAACTCATCTTTCATTTTTGACTTCATGCATTTAATTTCTATACCGTATTATCAAATACCGTATCTAGATGCGCAATAAGGTTTTAAAAATTTTGATTTTTAAAAACGGGGGCCCACAGGGGTCGAATTTTGAAAAATTGGAATTTAAGCTTGTGACCTAAACTCCTCATTCATTTTTCATTTTATATATATAATTTATATAAAAGATTGTCACATACCATATGTAGATGTTCAATCAGGTTTAAAATTTTTGATTTTCAGAACTCGGGGGGCCCACAGGTGTTGAATTTTGAAAATTGGGAATTTAAGCTTGTGACCTAAACTCCTTTTATTTTTCATTTTATGTATTTAATTTCTTTACGGTATTGTAAACACACTGTATATAGATGTGCAATAAGGTTTTAGAATTTTGATTTTAAAAAATTGGGGCCTTTAGGGGTCGAATTTCAAAAATTTGGAAATTATACATTTGTAAGTGGGTGACTTAAAGTTTTCTTTCATCTTTCATTTTATACATTTTATTTATTATCAGTATTGTCATACACTGTATGCAGATGTGCAATAAGGTTTTAGAATTTTAATTTTCCAAAATTTGAGCTTGTATTCAAAGGTATAATTGTGAAAAAGGTGTACAGGGATACAAAATGTGGGGAGTGCGGGGATAGCTGTCGTTTCCAACTGCCTCAGTCTAGTTTTATTTGTTTATAATATTGTTCTTCACTATGTGTAAATTTGATTCAGGGTTCCAATTTTCAGACTGAAATTGTGAAATTGCTAATTTTTCACTGTTAATTGTTTTTTGATTTGTGTAGTGCGGGGATAGACATCGTTTATGATAGCTCAAATTTCTAGTTTATCTTGTAACAATTTTTACATATCTGGTCATTCTCCTCTTATTATGGAAAGAATCCAAATATTGGTACATCTCTTTATGTTTTTGAGCAAACCATAAAACCAATTATAGTGTATGGTTGTATAATATGAAACTCTTTCAATCCAATTTTCTAATTTCAATTCTGATCTGTTTGTTTGTTTGTTTGTTTAGTTTTACGCCGTTTTCAGCACATTTTGCTATTATATATATATATATCCAAATATGTGTCCGGTATCCCCGACTTCCAACCGATATGGCTGCTGTGACTAAAAATAGAATAAGAGGGGGGGGGGGTGAATTTAAAAAATCTTCTGTGTAACTACATGGCCAATAGGAGCCAGGCTTTGCAGCAATGGTCATAAGAAGGCCCTCTTTCAGAATTATGTCCGATGGCCCGGATGATCAACCAACACAACCGAACTTAGTTTAACATAGGACCCTATGCGAAATTCAGTTAAAAATCTTCTTGTCTGAAAATACTGAGCCAATTGGAACCAAACTTAGCAGCAATGGTCCTTAGATGGCTCTTCAGAATCGGATAATCAACCAAGAAGGCCGACACAGCGTAACTTCATTTAACATAAGACCCTATGGGAAATTCATTTAAAAATCTTCTTGTCTGAAACCACTGAACCAATTGGAATAAGCCTTGGCAGCAATGGTCTTTAGGTGGCCCTCTTTCAGAATTATGCCCGATGACCCAAACGATCAACCAATATGGCTGCAATAGCCCAATCAATGGTTTAACATAGGACTCTTTTGGAAAATTCATTAAAAAATCTTCTTTTCTGAAACTACAGAGCCAGTTGGAACCAAACTTTCTAGAAATGGTCCTTAAATTGTTCTCCGTCAGAATTTGTGTCTGATGACCCAGAATGTCAACCAAGATTACCGCAAGGTCCGAACTTAGTTTAACATAGGACCCTATGGGAAAATTTATTAAAAAATCTTGTCTGAAACTACTAAGCCAATTGGAACCAAACATGGCAGAAATGATCCTTAGGTTGTCCTCTTATAGAATTGTGTACGATGACCCGGAATTTCAACACAGATGGCCGACACAGCCGAACACATTTTGAACATAGGACACTATGGGAAAATTCATTAAATAATCTTTTTGTCTGAAACTACAGAGACAGTTGGAACCAAAAATGGTCTTTAAATGGTCCTCTTTTAGTATTATGTCCGATGAGCCAGAAAGTCAACCAAGATGACCACCAGAGCCGAACTTAGTTTAAATTAGGACCCTATGGAAAATTGTATTAAAAAATCGTCTGAAAGCACCAAGCCTATTGGAACCAAACTTTGCACAAATGGTCCTTATGTGGTCATCTTTCAGAATTGTATCCGATGATCCGGAATGTCAATATAGTTGGCCGTCACAGCCGAACTTTGTTAAACATAGAACACTATGGGAAAATACATTAAAAAATCTTATTTTCTGAAACTACAGAGCCAATTTGAACCAAACTTGGCAGAAAAATGGTCCTTAAATGGTCCTCTTTCAGAAATGTGATGGATGAACCAGAATGTCAATCAAGATGGATGCCACAGCCGAACTTAGTTTAGCATAGGACCCTATGGGAAAATTGAATAAAAAATATTCTTGTCCGAACCCACTAAGCCAATTGGAACCAGACTTGGCGGAAATGGTGTTTAGGTGGTCCTCTTTCAGAATTGTGTCATATATGACCTGGAATGTCAACCAAGAAGGCTGCCTAGACGCTATGGAAAAATTAATAAAAAATCTTGTCTGAAACCATTGGACCAATTGGAAACAAACTTGGTACTATTTCAGAATTATGTCTGATGACCCGGACTGTCAACAAAGATGACCGCCACAGCCGAACTTAGTTGAATAGGACCCTATGGGAAAAATTTATTTAAAAATCTTCTTGTATGAAAGCACTTGGCCGATTGGAAACACACTTGGCAGCCATGGTTATTAGATTGTCTTTTTTCAGAATTATGTCCAATAATACAGAATTTTGTTTCTTATGTGCTTTTATTGCTGTTGATTGGCAAATTGAATCCAGGTGAGCAATACAGGCTCCTGTTAGCCTCTGATTTAGGAATGTATATGATAACTCTGCCTGCCATCCAGCATGGCCATCAGAGGCGACATAGTTTAACATAGGACCCTATGAGAAAATTCACATAAAAATCTTCTTGTCTGAAACCATTTTACCAGTGTGAACCTAACTTGGCATGATTGGTCCTTAGATTGTCCTCTTTCGAAATTATATTTGGTGACATGCCTATCATCCACGATTGCTGTCAGAGCTGGACATAGTTTAACATATGGACCCTTTGGGAAAATTCACTGTATTTATCTGATGCCCTCGTCTGAAAAAATAGTTGCACTAGCTGTATATAAAGGTTTGGTAAGATTATTAAATATTATTGTTAATTTTGAGATAGGCAAGGGATATTTTTTCATATAGATCTGTTATAAGTATGGAGTTTGGTCCCCCCCCCCCCCTCCCTCATTTTCTCAATATTTTGGCTGATGACGCTGACCGGATTGGTTATAAAATTTGAAAATTTTGTTACTCAAAAACTACTTATTGTAAGTACATAATTTTTTCACAGAGTTTAATTGGATTATAATATTTTTAAATTCTTTCATATTTTCCACTTGTATCACATGTTTTGGAAGTGATTCCCAAACGAGATTTCAACGAGACTGAAACGTCGGAAGAATACATCCTTAATTAGAAAAACTCCAAATAGCTCGGTTATAGCGGACTAAATGGACAAGGAGTGTTTTCAGTAACTTAAACATCTGGTAACAGTAGTTGGGGGTGATCACCTCTTCTAATGTTTACATCTGACGTGTAGTCGAGTGCACCCTAATCGTTGTTTTGATTTTCATCGAACTGTGTGTCATGTATTATGTCAATACCCTTCAAAACTTGTATTAAAAAGTGTCGTCATTCATCTGAACCCACGCCTTATTGAGTTGACAATCATATAAAACCCGTGTGGAAAAAAAAACTGTTTTGTGACCTTGACCCTTACAACGAGATAAAAAATAATAGCAGTATAGATCTGTCTATAAACACTAATATAGAAATGTGTCAGCAACAAAATCAAGTCTTTATTCAAGGTCGATGACGTCCAACGCTTGGCAATAGCAAAAAGTAAAAAACTATTGATTGATGATCTGAGAAAAGAACTTACAACTGGCGTTCTACTTCATGTTAATAATGCCACGGCACCTTTGTTTTCTGAGATTGAGAAACTAAAAAATGAAAATCTATCAGTGAAATATCAAAAATATCCAATAAACTAGATGATTTAGAGCAACACAGACGCAAAAGCTGCATACGGATACATGGGTACCTACCAATCCCAGATAAAGACCGTGACTACTAATATTGTATGTGAAGTTGCAGGTAAACTCAATGTCAAGCTTGATGCAAACGATACAAGTGACTCTCATCAAGTCCCAATTTTCAAAGGGTCCGAATCAGATCATAGCTCGCTTTACTCACGCTAAAAAGGTCGGAACTTCTGAGGGCCTCGCAAAATATTAAGGATGTGAAGGAACTTGGCGACGTGGGGATTAGTCAAGATCTGATAAAACTCAGAGAAAAAGTTGCATATCTTGCCCGTTGTGCTTTAAGATCTGGAAAAATGAACAAGACATCGGTATGGGATGGAAAAATATTTATATCGGACAAAAATGACAAGAAATGTGTGATTACTAGTGACTCGTTTGCAATCGCAAATTCATTTGGAAATGTGATGGCTAACCAATCGCATTCTGAACCGATGGTGCATCGGGAATATCTAGTTCGTTTCCCTATGAATAGCTTCCAGGCACAAATGATGTCTCAGTTTCCCCCTCAATTCCAGCAAATACCGACGTGTGGTGGAGGGCGGCATGGTGTACCCAATGCCTCAACTATGAATCTGCAACATTCAACTAGTATTACCCTTGATGGACGGAACTTTGCCTGAAAATAAAATGGCACTTGGACTGTAAATTCATGGAAAAAATCTACACCAATTTCGTTTAGAAAATTTTTATAAGTGCTTTTCTAAAATTTAAATTTTCAGCATATCACGGGAAACTGAATATTTTCTTTTTTGAATTATCATTCTAGAGTTACCCCTCTTTGTTCGATGTTAAATAATCTCGGTGCTCCTTGAAAGTTTGATTTCATAATTATTTTCAACCGACTGCGAGCTTTTTCTATTGTAAGATGCGTTTTGTGCATTTTGCATTTGTATATAGTGGGTTTATTTGGTTTTTGTTCATTTGTTACACAGTATTTTCTTTTGATTTGTTATATTTTGATGACCGCCCCGTGTTTATGATGCATGTACACGTTTATCTCAATTTCAAAGACACAATTTTGAAGCCGCAGATAGTCCCAAAACGGAATTACATAATGTATATATCCATCAATGTGTATCGCGCCAGGGTGGGACTTTTTCACCTGAAAGCCACGCGTAGACCAAACCGCAAGCGTCTTGTATAATTAGAAGATGTACTTTTTGTTAGTCTTATTACTTCACTAGGGTCTTTTGGTGTTACACTTTATGCTCTTAGAAATCCATATCTTTTTCATCTAGATCAGTACTTTTTATTTTTGATACATGGAGGCCTATTTATGAACACTCACATGTGTTGGACGTAAATACAGATATCGGAAATTCATATTTGTACTGTAAGATTTTGTTGTTTAGTGTTATCCTTTTTTTGGATATATATTGTTATGATGTTGTCTGAGGGGGTGGAAAGGGGGGTACCTTTCTCCTTTCTCCCGCCCCTCGTCTCCTTTCTCCCGCCCCCTCTCTCCTTTCTCCGGCCCCCTCTCTCCTTTCTCCTGCCCCTCTGCTTCCATCTCCCACCTTAACAACCGTCTTTTTTCAGATCAATCGATTTTAATACAAATTTATATTAATATATGACCATATATAGGTGGCATAGGTCTTTATTAAAGCATGTACTGATTTTACGAACAATGCCTGCCTCCGACTCGTACGCAAATTAATACACAATGTTGGAATGTTGTCAATGGTGCATTGTGCATGCCCCAATGTCAAGAAACTCATTTTTGATATGTATGGTCATGTATGAGGATCATGAAATTAGACATAGTTTTTTATTGTGTCATCTCTATTTTTCCCTGTCCTCGAGAACACCTTACTTTGTATGGTCATGTATGAGGATCATGAAATTAGACATAGTTTTTTATTGTGTCATCTCTATTTTTCCCTGTCCTCGAGAACACCTTACTTTGTATGGTCAAGTGGATAACGTAAATATTTTAAGGTGACCTGGAAAACCTGGAAGACATTGTCAGCATCCCTTCTTTTTAAATTTGTAGAAGATCTCCAAATATTTAGAGGAGATCAGAGGAAACAGATACCGACATGTGAAGCGAAACCGGAAATGATGGGGGCATTTTAAAAAGGAAAACGTAACGGATGGATAATTCCGTTATGAAAGGATGATTTCTAGAAATGATCGGAAATGGCAAAAATGGTTTGGGAAATATAAATGTTGCCTTTTTTCAAAGATTTGTCCATTTATTAGAACATTTAGTATCCAGTTTTTTCGTTTTTTTACTTCTTTATTTTTTTTTAACATTAAAGTTCGTCTCCCTTTGATAGTTCTCCCTCCTTTCTCCCGCCCTTTCTCTCCTTTCTCCCGCCCCCTCTCTTCTTTCTCCCGCCCCCTTTCTCCTTTCTCCCGCCCCCTTTCTCCCTGTCTCCCAATACCCTTTCCACCCCCTCTTGTCTAGTGATTTAGAGACAAATCCTGGGCCTAATTAAAATACTTCGGATACATCGTCGATGTTCACGTATCAATTCTGATGCTGATAATAATTTAAATGTTCTTGTTGAATCATTTAAAGATGCCCTTATTAAATCAGCCATGGAGACTATTCCAAATAAGGAAATTACTGTTCGTAAATCTGAATCTCCATGGATGAACAACGCGATCCGTCGCGCTATACGTAAACGTTGTAGATTGCACAAGAAGGCCCAGAAGTCTAATTTACCCCAACATTGGGTTGCTTTCAGACGATCTCGAAATCAGACTGTCAATTTAATCAGAAAGCAAAAGCAGGATTACCTTGATTGTTTGACGAGAGGTTGCGCACTTGATACTTTAGACTTAAGGAAAAGTAATTTTATAAATAACGTAATAGACAAAAGACGGGAAGATCTCACAAGAATTTATTTTAAGTAAACTTACAATAAAACCAAAGTGGTTCTCAAAATACTCTAAATTGTTAAAAGCAATACCCTTAGTTGGAAAACGTTGCTACAATCAGAGGAATCTATAAAAACAACAGTCAATACAACTCAAAAAACTAGTTTTGAAAATAAAATAAAAGATAAAGGGCTAATATATCAATTTTACACGTGCAAGATTTATATATAACTTTAGTAAGCAAAAATCAAGAATAACCAATAGGATTTTTGAAGGGAAAAATTAAATTAGAAATAGAAAATTTTCATAGACTGCAAATATTATGGAAGCTTTTTGTGTCGCTTGCGGAACGCATGGTCGGCACATAAGTATCACTATCTGTCGTCTTGAATATTGCGTCGTCTTGCGTCGTCACACTTTTCTTCTATCCTCTACTCGTAAACTGCTCAAAGGAATTTGATGAAACTTTCTCTGTGCATTAACCTTAATGCAAAGGTGTGCATATATATTTCATTTTTAGAAAATTTTAATTTTTTTTTTGTAAAAATTGACATTTTTGAAAAAAGGGGGTTTAAAACTTCTATCCTCAACTACTCCATAACCGGCCAAAGCAATTTGATGAAACTTTCTCTGTGCATTAACCTTAATGCAAAGGTGTGCATATATATTTCATTTTTGGAACATCTTTAAAAAATATTTTGTCAAATTGACATTTTTGAAAAAAAGGGGGTTCAAAAGTTCTATCCTCAACTACTGCATAGCCGGCCAAAGCAATTTGATGAAACTTTCTCTGTGCATTAACCTTAATGCAAAGGTGTGCATATATATTTCATTTTTAGAACATTTTAAAAAAAATTGTCAAAATTGACATTTTTGAAAAAAATGGGGTTCAAAACTTCTATCCTCAACTATTCCATAACCGCCCAAAGCAATTTGATGAAACTTTCTCTGTGAATTAACCTTAATGCACAGGTGTGCATATATATTTCACTTTTAGAAAAAATTTTAAAAAAAATTGTAAAGATTGACTTTTTTTTAAAAAAAATGGGGGGTTCAAAACTTTTTTCCTCAACTAATCCATAACCTCTCAAAGCAATAAATGAACTTGACAATGCTTAAGGTCAAGGCGAAGTAATTGATAGTATCCTACAGTTTTCTAATTTTTTGTCAGTATGTAAGGCCATTTATTTTTATTTAGTTGGTTTACGGATCCGCCGACCCGATTTTGCCCATTTGAAGAAAAAAAATAAAATCGAAAATTTTGGTTTTTTATTACCGCCGACCCGCCTCTGAAATCAGCCATCCCAAAAATAAAAATAAATTAAAATCCTTTTGCATCAAAATTTCATAAAAGATGATGTTCCAATTCGTCTAAAAATAGATTATCCATTAATAAAATACTTGCAAACATGATCCAAAAAAAAAAAATCTATTTATAGCCGTTAGTTGATGCCAATTTCCGAAACAAGTTTTATGAAACGAATTTCCTATTACAATCCATTTACAATCCATGCGGCTTTTAAGTTCGTTTTGTATGAATATCTGGATTCCGTAAGATATCGAATCCACTCATTTTATCTTGTCGTAGTTAACGAGTCGAATCCCTTAAAAAGGGAATGGTCTACTGAACATCACCTTTCAAGATACGTGTTGTGATATTTGGGTTTCAAATCATTTGCAACCTTTGTATATATGGCAATACAACCAAGATTGTTCAAAAGTACACGATTTGCCCTCTTTTTTTTTTCTTTTTTTTTCCCGACCGACCGACCCTATTTTAAAAAAAAAATCCGTAAACCAATTAATTAAAAATAAAAGGCCTAAAGCTAATCGAAATACATTGGAATATGAAATAAATCAAGAGGCTCAGTGGGCTGAGCCTGTATCGCTCACCTGACAGTCACAAACTTCTGATTTGACAGACTAGATTAATTTCTGGAAATTTTGTAAATGATCTTCTATAAATGCTTCATACCAAGTATAAGTTCATTGGCCAAACGATTTCAGAGGAGAAATTTTAAATTTTGACCGATCAGAACAAAAAAGGTTTCTGGTGGCAATTTTGTTTCTCGGACTAGAAAGATTTATGCAAAGTTTGTAAAGGACCTTCCATAGATGCTCCATACCAAAAATCAGTTCATTTGGCTTTACGGTTTCAAAGGAGAAGAACTTTTAAATTTCGACCAATCAGAACATGTAAATGCTCATGACGGCCATTTTGTTTCACGGACCAGGAAAATTTATGCAAACTTCCTAAAGGACCTTCCTTAGATGCTCCATACCAAAAATCAGTTCATTTGGTTTAAGGTTTCAGGGGAGAAGAAGTTTAAAATTTTGACCAATCAGAACATGTAAATGCTCATGGCAGCCATTTTGTTTCACGGACCAGGCTGATTTATGCTAATTTTGTAAAGGACCTTCCATAGATGTTCTATATCAAAAATCAGTTCATTTGGCTCAACGGTTTGTAAGGAGAAGAAGTTTTACATTTCAACCAGTCAGAACATGTAAATGTTCATGGCGGCCATTTTGTTTCACGGACCATGATGAGTTATGCAAACTTTGTAAAGGACCTTCCATAGATCATCCATACCAAAAATCAGTTCATTTGGCTGTACGGTTTCAGAGGAGAAGAACTTTTAAATTTCGACCAATCAGATCATGTAAATGCTCATGACGGCCATTTTGTTTCACGGACCGGGAAGATTTATGCAAATTTCCTAAAGGACCTTCCATAGATGCTTCATACAAAAAATCTCATCATCACCATTCACTAAGGATACCATGTTTACTTTAAAAACCAAATATTGTTGAAATCTGAGCAAGTGTAAAAAATGGCGGGAAAATGGCAGCCATTTTAAAAATGGCCGTCGAAAACAAACTTTCATCATCACCATTCAACCGGGGATACCATGTTTACCTTGAAAGTTGCTTTCATCTTCATTTTCTTTCTATAATTCAGGAAAAAATAGCAAAAAACAGCATTTTGACCCCTATGTTCTATTTTGAGTAAGGGCGGACATGTTTTTCGACCAATCAAAAATCCAAGCATTAACTTTTTGCAGGATACCCTAAGGAACAATCTTACCAAGTTTCATTTGATTTTGAATAGTAGTTTCAGAGAAGAAGATTTTTGAAATAACATAAAAAAAAGCCAAAAATGTCAAAAAAGGGCAATAACTCTAACATCAGTTGACAGATTTTCACGAAAATCAGCACACAGGTTGCTCTCATCATGCTGAACACTTTCAACCTGCCAGAATTTGCCGTTACCTAATGATTTTTGAGATATTTGCGAAAAACTGTTGTTTGACCCCTATGTTCTATTTTTAGTAACAGCGGCCATGTTTTTCGACCAATCAAAAATCCCCAGATCAGTTCTATGCAGGGTACCCCAAGGAACATTCATACCAAGTTTGCTTCTAATTAGTCAAGTAGTTTCAGAGAAGAAGATTTTTTAAATAATAACATAAAAAAAAGCCAAAAATGTCAAAAAAGGGCAATAACTCTAACATCAGTTGATTTTTTAGATATTTGCGAAAAACTGTTGTTTGACCCCTATGTTCTATTTTTAGTAACAGCGGCCATGTTTTTCGACCAATCAAAAATCCCCACATCAGTTCTATGCAGGGTACTCCAAGGAACATTCATACCAAGTTTGGTTCTAATTAGTCAAGTAGTTTCAGAGGAGAAGAGTTTTGTATAATTGTTAACGACGACGACGACAACGGACGCCAAGGGATGGCAATAGATCATATGGCCTTTGGCCAGTTGAGCTAAAAAGGGGGTACCCCTATAATGCTTATTTTTTGCTATAACCCTTTTAAAATGCGTTCTGAAATTAACGTTACATATGATATATAGCAGAAACTTCAATTTTTCGACAATTTTGCTCGAAAAGCCTATAAAAACCATTGATGTTAATCCTACAGTTTCTTGAAAAACTAATATTTTTTTTTTACATTTTATGTACGGACTCAGTCTTGCTCTGGGTTTCAAAGAGTCAACGCCTTTTTACTTTTTATTTTTTACATGCTCGTGATCAAGCCCATATTGGTCGAAACGTTGTGTATTTTTAACTTTTTAGTTTGTTGTTTTTTTACGATTTTATATTTGGTTTCGTTCGACTTGTGTATTTCATACATTTTAGTCGTTTTACGCCCCCTTTGACAGCTCACCATTTCCATTTATTTTTCTTGTTATCTATTGTCACATGAGCTGTTTCGCAATATACTTAGTTTTTAATACAATATTTCCTCATCCACGAGCTTTCTGATGATATTAAATTATTTGGGGGTTCTTATGCTTGATTTCGTTGTGTCTGCTGCTGAAGATAATATCAAATTGATAATTTTGGTGATTTTTGCAGGCAACGTCATTACGACCAGCGTTCGATATAAACGTTTATTTATTGCATATAATAATTATAGACAAACAACAAACCTTTTTCTTTCATCTGATATATATTTTTTAATTTTAATGTTTTTATTAATTTTTTATTAATTTTTAGTTACTTTATTTATTGATCATTTTATTTATTTATTTTTTTGCTTTCTGTAAGTAGTTGCAGATTTTATTTACTATTTGTTGAATAACAGTGTTTGATTTTCATGTTATCGACGGATGATTTGTATTGCAACTGTATCCTTATAGTCCCGTAAAATATTAAAATAAATCAAAGTGCGTCAAGTGGACCAATTGCAAATCCACTTAATTTGAAAACAACATTTTTTATTTCAAAGTGCGTTAAATTAAGAGGGTATTGTCGTTATCACAAAATAAAAACTTCTAACAAAAAAAATCTTGCATGCGAGAGATACATGTAAGCACCTATATTTATCCTTAAAAAAAATCCAAAGAACTTAAAATCAATTTTGTATAACCAAAATAAAAAACAATTAATGCATCATGTCTTGAGATCATAAAATTAAGCTAATATCGGTTACAATTTCAATCGATTCAGTTTAATTCGCAGTATTCAAATGCCGAAGCGGAACGAATTAATTCCAATACCAGGCGAATTCTAGAGAAAGGTGAAATTGTAAAGACTTTTAATCAAAAATATAAGTAACATTATTTTTTAAAAGGATATAATGAGGACCGTCTTCACTTGCTTGATATTTTTTATTTCTCCATCAAAGTAAAAATTATGTTATTAATTCCCGTCTCGCATGCGAGACGGGATAAGTAATCAAAAGCTAAAAAGCGGGAACCAGTCGTTAAAAAGGACCAGAATAAGTCTCCTGATTGGCCGTCCCAACATCAGGAGATGGACGCACGCATGATCAACGGCCTCGGATTGGTCAGGCAACTGGAATAGCTGATCATCCGCATTCTATTAATAGACAAATAGCGGTCTATTTATAGACAAATTGACTGAATACATATTGACAATTCATTTATTTATTATTCTGGATATGTTTGGCAATAAGGTCCACTGCTAAGTTTCTAAATATTACATTATGTGTATTTCCTATTACAAACTAACGGGCCAGGGGATTAACTGTCGTTTCCGACTGCTCCATCGGTTTATTTAAACAAAAGTACTTCATGATTTAAGACGATTAGAAATACATGTATATCACTTAGAATCTTCCTAATGTACTAAATACCTTCAAGTAACCATCACATGTCTCCTGTGCCTGTCTCAAGTCAGGTCGTGGTAATTGGTTAGTCTTTGTACTTTTGATTAATAGCCGTATTGTATTTACATGTTTGATTATTAAATTTTCCAAATTTTACCACAATCATACATTTCACAACATAAATATTGTCATAGATATCGTCAAATGTCACCCCTTACGTTTCGGAAGTTAACTGTAAAGATAAAGGCTATTACATACATCTGTATGGCGATTTTAAAAAAATCAAGTATAAAAAATTAAAATCTGTGAATATCCTTTAGTAAAAAAAGGCAGCCCAAAAAAGCCATCAAAACACAGACTTTAAAAAAACTGTGTAGTAATATGTCTATTGAAAGGTAGTAATAATCCGGGGTAATAATACATATAATAAGGGAAAGTTTAATGTGATGATATTACGAACATTTAATAATACATAAAAAATAATACTCTCTATTAATAAAAAGCTAAGAGACGGCTAGCTTTTTAGAAAAGCTATTACTTGTATGCGCCACTTATAATTAACGTCATATATGCATTCGCGTTATTTATCCTGCAATCAAACAATTTCCGATCTAATAAAAGGGGTAGAATAAACTTTAGTCGTATTAGGTCAAAGACCTAATAAAGTCTACTGGCACTTGTTTACACGAAGAGCGCGAGGAGCGTAGCGAATGTACCAGTTGACGTCGAGGCGTTTCCCGCGTTTTCACTGCAGTTGAATTTCAACTTCAAACGTAATTTTAAGGTATTTCATGCATCTAAAGGGGATTATAAAATTTTAAGGTATTTCATGCATCTAAAGGAAAATATAAAATTTATTTGGACTCGATGAGAAACATGGGGAAAAGGCTCACTAAAGCTCGCCTTTTCTCATGTTTCTAAAGCTCGCACAAATAAATTTTATATTTTCCGACAATGACTGTGTATTGTATATTTACTTAGTTCACAGAAATTGAGATGTTTAGTAAATTTATAACAGTGTACCCGTGATCTAAGTGTCAAAAAAGTTGACTTACGGCGCACAGGCACTTGTTTCTATCAATGGGAAGGTCGACTATCCATGTATTCTATTATACATGGATAGTCGACCTTCCCATTGATAGAAACAAGTGCCTGTGTTACGGCGTGGTAATACCATCGAGGTAGTACACGATACATAAATACCTAAAATTTAAACTAAGCAAATTACTTGCATAATATTTACTGTACAAAAATGGTGTAATGAAAATGATATGATGATAAATGTAACAAAATCCAAATCAATGCTTGTATCATGCAGTAAAAGGATTAGAAACAATACTATCAATGTGTTCTTTAATAATACATTGCTGGATAATGTTAAATGTGAAAAATTATTAGGTGTTACGATTGACAACTGTTTATCTTGGGCTGAACATATTAACAAACTAGTTTCAAAAATTTCTTCTCGGCTTGGACTGATGTGCAGATTAAAATCTTATCTTCCATCAGAAGGTTTAATTTTGTACTATAATGGTGTGCATATATATTTCATTTTTAGAAAATTTTAAAATTGACATCTTCTATCCTCAACTACTCCATAACCGCTTAAAGGAATTTGATGAAACTTTCTCTGTGCATTAGCCTTAATGCACAGGTGTGCATATATATTTCGTTTTTAGAAAATTTCATTTTTTTTGGGTTAAAATTGACATTTTTGAAAAAAAGGGGGGGTCAAAACTTCTATCCCAAACTACTCCATAACCGCTCAAAGCAGTTTGATGAAACTTTCTCTGTGCATTAACCGTAATGCAAAGGTGTGCATATATATTTCATTTTTAGAAAATTGTAAAAAAAAAAATTGTAAAAATTTGACATTTTTGCAAAAAAAGGGGGTTCAAAACTTCTATTCTCAACTACTCCATAACCGCTCAAAGCAATTTGATGAAACTTTCTCTGTGCATTAACCTTAATGCAAAGGTGTGCATATATATTTCATTTTTAAAAAATTTGAAAAAAAAATTGTAAAAATTTGACAATTTTGCAAAAAAAAAGGGGGGTCAAACCTTCTATCATCAACTACTCCATAACCGCTCAAAGCAATTTGATGAAACTTTCTCTTTGCATTAACCTTAATGCAGAGGTGTGCATATATATTTCATTTTCAGCAAATTTTAATATCTTTTGTAAAAATTGACATCCGCATTCGACACACGTCTTCCTTGGAAGACTCACACATTTTTATTACAAACAAACAATCCAAAAATGCCAAACGAATTTCTGATATTTAAATTTTTATATGTATTCAACAAATTTAAAGTGATGAAAACTGTAAGCTATGATGTTAATAAAAGTGTAAATTATATGAGTTCAATTGATATATATTTGATTAAATTTGTATTTTTAAATTATGAAATAAACCTTATATGCCATTATCTATACAAAACTGGTTAAACAGGACAACACAAGATGTATGCCATTTTTAAGACTTAATAAACCTTTATCTGATATAAATATATTATCTGCATATTATAAACCCAGTTTACTTCAAAAATGAACAAGAAGTTAGCAATCGAATTGTTTTGGAGAAATTCGGATAAATCACGATTTTGGGGAGTGAAATAATAAGATATCCTTGTTGATTTTTACATATATTATTGAACCTTTAACACGACGAAGTTTAAAAACTGTTTTATGTTCATATTTGAACACATCTACTCGGTTATTCATACAACAATTTCTGTCACGGAGGAATCTTAAATTATTTTAAGAACACTTAATTTATGTCAGTCATATTTAACGGCAAGGATATCCTAGCAAAAATAAGTTTTCATTCCAACAAACAAACAAATGTTTCAATTAAAAACATTTTTTCAATAAACGCATTTCAAATTTAATGTCCTGCAACGGAGGAATTTTCAAGAAAAAGTCTTTCAATTTTGTCAACATGTGTCCTTTGGAAGAGAAAGCTCCGCCACTTTTTCTTACAGGTGATCAATTTTACATAGTATCTGACTTGAAAATACCCACATTATGTCCAATAAAGTAGGACATGCAACTGTATTATGTTTTAAAAATGTCTAGATTAATTATCAATTCCCCGTATCCCCTTTTCCTTATTTTGCATATAAGCTAACATCGCCATTAAATATGGAACGGAAATATTTCACTAGTATTCAGTATACGTATAGACCACCATAAATTAATTATACCCATTTATAATAGTTGTAGTTCATATTTTACATCATTATTGTTAATAAGATTATGTTACTGAGGAATTTTGATTCCTCCGTAAAGTTGTAGGCGCTTTTTTATTTGTCATTTTTTCTTCAATTCATATCGTTTTGGGTGGTGAAGTACTGATTACTTTTAAACAATCCCGCCCGTGAAACCTTTTAAACCACGTGGTATATTATTAACATAAAACTCTGTATAAAAATGTCCCGCGTTACGGAAGAATCGTCATGAAGGAACTTCCATGCAGTTAATAGCTTTTTAGCTCACCTTGTGAGCTTTTGTCATCACTTGGTGCACGTCTGTAAATGTTTACATTTTGAACTCCTAAGCCAAATGAGCTGTAACTTGGATCAAGGACGTATAACTAACATACGTCCTTGCTTGGATGAAGCATCTGTGGAAGGACAGCTAATATGGCCGCCATGATGAATTCTTATTTCTGATTGGACAAATTTTTAAAATCTTGTCCTCTGAAACCCCAAGCCAAATGAGCTTAAACTCGGTATGAAGCATCCATGGAAGGATTTTTCATATTTTGTTCCGTTCAAAGAACTTATATGGCCGCCATGATGAATTCTTATTTCTGATTGGTCAAAATTTCAACAACGAAAATTTCTGAAACCGCAAAGCCAAATGAGCTGTTACTTGGTATAAAGCATCTGTGGAAGGACCTTAAAGTTTGCATATTTCGTCGGACATCTAATATGGCTGCTATGATGAATTCTTATTTTTGATTGGTAAAAATTTCAAAAATCTCCTCCTCTGAAACCATATAGCCAAATTGACTGATACTTGGAATGAAACATCTATGGAAGGTCCAGTACAATTTTCACTTGAAATAAAATTGATTAATTGTGGGACTGTCAGGCGAGCTATACAGGCTCAATTCTCTTGAGCCTTTTGTTTTATTTTCTTAACAAACAAAAAATAGTAGTCAGATATTGTATCATATATATATACAGTAAAACCCTGTCACACCCTGGTCAGGTGATGATGTAAGGGGTGTTGTAAAATCCTGGCTTTGAAAAATAAATAAAATTAAAAAATATTTTTTTTTTTAAAAACCAGGAATGAACTCAGGTGCTCCGGGAGGGTAATTAGTTCCTGCTCCGTATACGCCACCGGTCATGAAGTTCAACAAAGTCAATTCGGTGGTAGTCACAAATTCTGTAGGTACAAAACGTCACGAAAGCATGACCAGAGATACTGGAATGTAATGTCTTTATTTGAAGAATTATTAAAAAGATACTAAACTTGGCAGACATGATCCTTATTTCGGCTTTCCTAATTAATTGGCCAAAGAAGCTTAAACTTTTCTTCAATGATCATAGCAAGGTACTAATACCTACTAAATAGTGTTACTTTGGAAATTCCAGATTTCTGCAAGCTTAGGACAAAGTTACCAATTGAAACTATGGAATATATTTTTTGAAATTTTCTTCTTAAGAACATATAAGAACTGGCAAACATTATGAGAACCCAACTAAATTTTGCTACCACCGACAAACATGACCATAAGGTCTGAAAGGTTCATTCCTGATTGATTAGATTTCACTACCCATTGAAACTTCTCATGAATAATTATTGCAAGTTACTGTCTAAGTGTTGTTACCTTGGTGATGAAGTAAAGGATACAGACTCCTAGGTCACTTTAGTGCTGGATATGTACATTATATTTGTTCTTTGATTTCAGTGAGGTTTTTTTAGTGTAAATATATTGATTTTTTTTTATATTTCACCAAGGATTTAAATACTTGATTTCAGATACTGAAGTACTTTTTAAAATGATTTTATTGTTTCAGATCCCCAAAAAGAGCTCACAAAACAGAAAAACCTGTTGGTGTTACCAGGTACATTTATTAATAAGTTATTAGTAAACTGCCTTAGATTAAAATTTACATCAGATATTCTCTGATGCCAGTTTTGATGCACTAGATTTACCATTTTGATGATAACCAAAACATTAACACAAAACATTAAAGAGCAATTTCAAATTTTAAAAGAACTGTAAGTGTAAAGCCCAAACCATCTAAGGACAAAGCTATGAATGAGCAAGATACTTCTTAGTATTCAGAGCGTTTAACAATACATGTATTATAACAGTAAATTTACAATATCAATTTTAAGCAGGTAATACTAGCTACTGAGCTGGTTGAACCCTTGTTGACTTGGAGTCCATTTGGAGATATTGACTATATGGTATCAAAGTAATATTACAAACAACCTTATTGAACTCAAAATAACTGATATCTTTGACTGCATATTATGTGATCAATATAAAGTGGTCAAATATGAGATTTTTCTTATTAAGGTGTTGAGATTTTGAAAATTAAAAAATAATGTAGTAGGAGTTTTCATAATTTTGCAAAAACTGATGCATTTTTGGGGTGGGACTGAAATGTTACATCACATGTATGAGACTTGTATGTTACAATAAACTATCTAGAATACAGTTTTGATGCATAATTTAAGTGAAGTAATACTCAAGGCCAAAAATATAGAGATCTGAAATAATGAACCAAAACAATGTAGAGCTAAAGTAAATAAACAGTTAAACCACTGAAAATGTAAGCTCTGATCTGGACTGAAACTTTTCTGTCATATTATTGCACTCGTTTTGGCTTTAGATTTTAACAAACTCTTTAAGTTTTGTTCCATTGATATATCTATTTCAATATTTTAATTGTTGATGAAAGTTTCAATAAAAATATTTAGTTCAGATATATTGATTCTTTTTCTCGGTGATGTTCTGCATGCGAACTTATTGCTTCTATTCATAAGAGATCATAAGACATAACAGTTAGTTATGGTTAAATTTTTGTAAACTGCTGAGTAATTTCAAACTTTGGAGAATGTGAATTGATGAAACAATTCCCGTTTGTTACTTTTGTATTGCCCCATTTAGATTCATACAAGTATTGTTGAAAACTTTGTTCTGAAGTAATGTTGGCTATGAAAGGGATTGAAAATTAGTTCAGAGTGAATTTTGCAGCTATACTCATATGTAAATACATTTTTTTTGTAACTAGTATTTAATACACAAACTAAGAAAATAATAATAATATTACATGGCATCACATTCTTGGATTTTTTTTAACAATCAAACATAATAATGAGAATATTTAACATAAGAAGTTGTTATGCAAAAGAAAGATAAGCGTGCCTGTACGAAGTGTGACGCCTGGTCATCACACGGAATCCAGGCGTAAAATTCTTTAGCAACCAGGCGTCATCCCAGTTTCTAAAGAAATGGAGTAAACCAGGCGTCAATTTAGGTGTAATCCAGGCGTAAAATGGGGCATAATATTGAAATGAGTACGCCTGGTTGAAAAAAAATCCAGGTGTAATATGCAAATGAGTATGCCTGGTCAATTGCAAAACCAGGCGTAAATATATGTTTAGATACAAAACAAAGAGTTAGTGGATGTACACAACTTTCTGTGTATTTTGTGTAATTGAAACAAAATATATAAGCACTGAATGATCTTTAAAATTTCTGTGTCTAATGACATAGAATGACAAACGTATATCTTATTTTACTAAATTTCTGCTAGTGCCTGTGATATAATTAAATTTGAGATTATTTAATATTTACAATGTATAATCTATTATCTAATTTATATTTTAATTAAACATTGTTTACACCATAATTACCGTAGGAAAAATGTTATTCATTATAAATTAGGAAAAAAAACAATATGAAAAAGTAACTTAACATGAATGTTGCAATTTTTAAATTGAATTGTGATTACTCAGACAGTAAATAATGACATTATTTGCATTGGAAATCATTCAATAAATTATAAAACTTACAATTTTTTAACACAGTTTTGTTGTTCTTTTTGTAAATAATCCAATTTTAATTCTTGTAAGGAGCAAGAACCAAATTTATCACATGAAAATTGTTTATAACATGCAGCCTACATTTCCACTCCCTCCATGCCAACTGAGAGCCAAATTTTGAAATATTTTTCCCATGATTCTTTGATTAATAGAGCATTCTGGGTAAAACTCTTGATATTTATGCCTCCCAAACAATTTACGCCTGGTACATTTGAATTTACGCCAGGTTTGTAAATGGTTGTACGCCCATCACAACTCGGGATTACGTGTCTTGTTCTTTTACGCCTGGTTTTTGATTCAAAAGCACAGTTACGCCTGGTATGTTTAAGTTTACGCCAGGTTTGTTACTGGGTTTATGCCCGTCACTACTTAAGATTTACCTGTCCTGCTCCTTTACGCCTGGTTTTTGTTTAAAAATCACAGTTACGCCTGGTTTACGCCAGATTTCCAGGCGTAATACGCCTTATTATTTCGTACGGGCACGGTACTGGAAATTCAGAAATTAATGCATTCATATATTTTTGTGAACCAGAAAGAAAGCACAATTATGCACTTGTTATCTGAACAACGGTAATAAAGACATTTATACATGTTTTAATTTATGGAATTCCTATACCTTTCCCATTAGAAATTATTACCAAAAATGGAGGTTTAATTCTACTTATCATATCTCATAGTTTGCAATACTAATAACATCACACTGATTTACATATTTACAGTATTCTACAGAAACCTTAGAACCATAATCATGGTAATATTTAAAAAATGTCTGAAAACAGGTAACTCTGGAACTAAAATGTAGATTCTTAACCCCCAAGTGTAAGACAACACTTATATACATGTATTAAAAATATTTTCAGACCTCAGCCAGCCAAACCACCAGCCCAGCATATAAGGTCAGACAATGAAAGCAGTTTGGAAATGGTTCCGAAGGGTCGACCACTTCCACCCCTAACCTCACCCAGGCCACAGACTACACCAGAAAATGATGACATTCCACAGAAAAGAGCTTTACCACCACTGACATCTACAACAGAGTCTGTTGAGAAAAAGAAAAAGAAGAAAAAAAAGAAGAAGTTAGATGAAGAAGATAATGATGATTAACATAGATTATGTAATGTCTAAAAAGTACAAAAGTAAAGAGGATTAATTCCAAAAATTTAGAAAGAAATATTGTTTTAGACATTACAGTTTGTGCCATAGCTCTGAATATAAACAGTTCCCTTTTCTGATTAGATGTTATTTTAGTCCAGTGGTTGGTCGGGAATAAACCATTTTGTGATATCAACAAAATTATCATATTATTACATTTAGTAATTAGAAACATATATACTGCTAATTAGAATTCCTTATCAAAATTGTTTTGACTGTTAATGAATATATTATGCATTGAATAATTATTGTAAGTGCTGTGATATATTTTTTAAAAGTGTACAACATCTGAGCAGAAAAAACACTTGTTGTAGCAGATTTACTGCAACAATCTGATATTTGAATGGATTTACCTTATATAAATAGTATTGATTAGATGAAACACACCAGCAATAAACCTGGATTATTCCATCAAATACCTGTAACACCAATTTACATATTATGTACTAGTATGTGTAAACATTCTAAAATAAATCCAATCTATAACTCATAAAAATCAATAGTCTGGTCACACCAGGAAAACTGGCATTCAGAAAAGGACAAACTAGATTATGCTAAAAATTAGATAAATGAAGAACTACTATTCAAATCCTTGGTTAAATGTTTTTTTTTCTCATTTCATTTTAGTGCTATTTAAATTGAACAATATTGTTATTTTTTATGTCTTAATTCAATCAAATCTCAAGGACAATACTTAGAAAAGAATTTTAAAGATCGATTTATCTATATTTATATTTGTTATAGATAAAAAAAATGAAAAATGTATACAATTCCTGCACAAATGGAATATCAAAAATGTTGGAAAGCTGCTCAGATGTTGTGCATCCTTTTAATATTCCTTTTCCTTGCCTTATTCTATTCGCTAGTATTTTTATGATTGTAACCATAGTATTTATATATTTCATCATAATTTATGTTTTTAATGTGCTTTGATTCCTCATTTTTTTATAAGTTTTAAAAGGAAAATAACTCTTTGTGACCACTTGGTTGTAATTGTTTTGGTGTGACAGTACCATTGTCTCTTTACTGTATTTTAGTTTGTGTTTTCCTGATGTGATGTTTTATTTTGTATTTCATATATTCTACTCAAACTGTCAGATTTTTATATGGAAATATGTATATATATAGACATTTTGTTTAGATACACCCTTTTAGCTCACTTGGCATCCGTCATCGTCGTGGTCTGTCGTTGTTTTCGTAAATTATTTCAAGAATATTCTCCTCTGAAACTACTGGGCAAAAAACCTTCAAACTTTAACTGAATGTTCCTTAGGGTATGTAATTTATAGATTATATCTGAAGTTTTGATCTATCAACAAACATGGCCGCTGTTGCTAAAATTAGAACATAGGGGTCAAATGCAGTTTTTGGCTTATATCTCAAAAACCAAAGTATTTAGAGCAAAACTGATGGGGTAAAAATGTTCAACATGCCAAGATCTACCAGCCATGAAATTTTCAGTTGAATCGGAGAACCCTTTGTTGGGTTATTGCCCCTGAATTGTCAATTTTAAGGAAATTTTGGCAGTTTTAGGTTGTTATCTTGAATATAATAATAGATAAAGACAAACTGTAATCGACAAAAATGTTTAGCAAAGTAAGATCTACAAATAAGTTAACATGACCAAAATCGTCAATTGACCCCTTATAGGAGTTTTTGCAATATTATTTACATGTAAACAGAAAATAATGGTCTAACATTGTCACAGATGTTTAGGGCATTACTTGAAATAAATTAAGTGGTAGCAGTACAAGTAAAATGGAGCGTCAGGGGTACAAGTCAAAAAGAAAGGTCAAGAGTCAATGCCATTGAAAAAGTCCCTAGCAACCATATATAATTCGCTTCAGGACCCTACAATTTACCCGTTCAAGTCAAAATTGAAGGTCAAGAGTCAGTGCCATTGAAAAAGTCCATAGCAACCGATGAAAATGTCCATAGCAACCATATCTATTTGGGTTCAGGATTCTATATTTAAGCTGTACAGGTCAATATTAAGGAGAAAATTGTGACGGTATACATTAAATAGCAAAAATAATCATTGATGCAAGATCTACTGGTACACAAAAGATAACAAGTGAGCGATTCATGCTCTTGGGAGCCTCTTGTTTATAAACTGCTTTATATACATATTTCATAATTATTAATATATACATATAACTAACTGATTAGGCATAGTATCTGATTTTCCATCCAAAAAAACAAACAAGAAATGGCTCTGACTGTTCTGACTGTGTTGTTATATTCTCTTTATAAGAATTGTCATCCTGGCATTATTAGAATTATCTGTGATATATATACCTAGTCACTATGTAAATATATAGGTGTATATTTTTATTTAATTGCTAATATTCCATTTGTTTGGAACATAAGAATTGAACTTTTACTAATAAGGAAATTTCTTGATAAATTATGATTAATTTATAAAAATACAGATTAAATTTTGCAATGGAAATATTCTGATTATATCTATCACAATAAATACTGAAACTTTCATTGAGGGAGATAACTCTTAACACATATTGATTATGAGAAATTAAAATACTTTTGTTAAAAAAGAATTCAGAAATTACTCATTATTTTTACAGAATTAGTTTTGTATTTTACAATGTCTCCAATATCTGAGTTAATGAAAAGGGATAGAAATTTTTATATCATAGTAAAGAAATATAGATTCTCCTTCAGGCACGAGTGAGTTATGGAATTTCTCCACCCAAGATAGTTAAATTTTCGATTTTCAACTCGCGAACCTTTAGCGATCATGTTAAAATCTAAAATTTAACTATTGATGGTGGATAAATTCCATAACTCACGAGTAAATTGAAGGAGAATCTGTTTCTCCTATGATTTTCGACAAAAACCTCAAGAAAATGTCGTTGCTATGTAGTTTGTTTACATAGACGTCATTTCGGTACTTCTCTAGTTTATCGTTCCAATAACTGTAGAAAAAAACGGCGCTAATTCCCATGTAGAAATGTAATCACCGGGAAGTGTTTAAAAATATTATGTATTTTTATCCCACCGATTAAACACGTCAAGAATAGGAGAAAATCTGATATTTCACCATGAAATAAACACTGTTATTTCACTCAAGGAAGTGACAATAACAACAGACATCACCAATTTCATTGCTGTAATATAATCCCCAATATTTTCTATTAAATCTTATCATTTGGTCAATGAAATAAAATGAATGACTGAACTTGAAATTTGAATACCAACAATCTTTGCACCTTAATGAATTAATGTGGGTTTTTTTTTTAATGAGTGGTGCATTCTTTTCTTCTTTTTTGCATCTGTAATAATTTAGTTTTGTTGATTTAATTTGATTATTTAACAAAGTAATTGATTATTTTTATAACTTAATACTTGATGTTGTAAATTTTATTTTACATTTGAAACTTTTTTGTGGGATATGAATTTACATTCATATATATGATAATGTTGTGTAAGCATTGACCATGGCTACATAGTGGTCAGGACAGAGTACATAGTACATGACTTCTAGGGGAATGTATTTTGTATTCTGCCTCAAACATTATTTGGCATAGTCATGCCCACTCACATGAATATGACATTATTTTGCATAGTCCATTAACACTATATAATTCTTTGGTAGATATGCAAGCATTGACTGAGTTAATTTTGGTTAATTCATCAAAATATCAAAAATGGCTGAAAAATGAGAATTGTACCTCAACATAGAACAAATATTGTGTGCAAAAAACTTTTACAGAAATAACATTTGTTATAGAGGTAAGATGAAATTAGAAAGTAAGTTTTAAACAAGCCATAAATTTATATATGGATAGCAACATAACACTGGTTGTTACATGTTCATCCAATACACATCAGAAACTGTAAACCATATAATAGTGGAACATTATACAAAATCAAGAGTATACATTTATTGCTATTAGTTTACATTGTAAGCCACTGTAAGGTCTGTTGTAACCTATATAAGTGGTAGAATAACATAGAATCTCACAAATAATCTAAAATATATATATTTTTTTTTGTGGCAAGAAGGAAGAAGTGGGGGTTCAATGTTTAGCTCATCTGGCTATGTTTTTGCTATCTGATATATGCATAAAATTTTGCTTCATTGCCTGTCCCATGAATATCAGAATTAACTAAGTCTGTGCTAAAATTAATTAAAATAAAATTTGCAGGAACAAAAATAGCACATGCAAAAATTATAACAGTTTTCATACCATGTCATTTTTGTTTATTTTGATGTCATATTTGATTCAAACTTCAATTAATATCACATAAAAAAAACAGAAAATAAGCTGTCATGGAAAATTGTAGCCATCTTGGGCATTAGTCTTAGCATTGACGAAGTAAATAAATTATTATGATTTAAAGGAAACAAAAGTTAATTTGATAGTTCCTTATTGATTTTGTAAAGATAATATATATGCATTTCCAACGAACAAGAAACATGTTACTGTAGGACACTAGGAAATTAAATATATAGCAAAAATTAGAAAAATTAGAAAAAACAATCACATATTTTTTAAAATTTGAATGAAATTTCCTTAGACATTAGTCATCCATTATGATGTATGGATAATTTTTTGTGAATTACTTTGACAACAAATCTCAAAGATTGATTTTAAGTTTTTATCAATTTTATTAATACATTAAAATCAAATGCATGTAATTGTGTATTACTGTTTCAGTCTCCAAATTATTCTGATGATTCATATTAAATTTTGTATAGTGCTGTGAATATTTTACTTGTAGAATTTTTATCCTATAATTAATAAACATACATTATTTGTTGTCTTCTTCTATCCATAGCCAAATACGTATTATAACTTTTCACATTTCAGTGTTTAAGGCACCTTAAGTGAATATGTGTAATTTTGTGGTATACAAAACAGGTTAAGCCACTGTGATAACACCTCTATTCATACCCATATGTAGTAATATATATCAAGTTTGGTATGTAATACAGCTCAAGTCACTTGGATAACACCTCTATTCATACCCACATATGTAGTAATATATATCAAGTTTGGTATGTAATACAGCTCAAGTCACTTGGATAACACCTCTATTCATACCCACATATGTAGTAATATATATCAAGTTTGGTATGTAATACAGCTCAAGTCACTTGGATAACACCTCTATTCATACCCACATCTAGTAATATATATCAAGTTTGGTATGTAATACAGCTCAAGTCACTTGGATAACACCTCTATTCATACCCACATGTAGTAATATATATCAAGTTTGGT